>APFE031441591.1:0-28315 GCA_000404065.3 Pinus taeda
CCATGGAATTTTCCAAGTGATGAAGCCAAATCCATTATTGTTGTGATTGATCTTATCCCTTCCTCTTTCATCTATAAAGGCTTGTCTCCATGCCTTGAGCAAGCTAGTAGTGGTAGTGATAGTAATACTGGTGCTGAAAGGAAGATATCAAGAGATTAGAGTTGCAAGAGCCTTCTTTGTGTCCATAAGGCTTAACCTAAGTGAGGAGATCTTGTCACCAAAGAGAGAGAGGCTTGTCCCTCATCCCTTCAGCTTTGCAAGACTTGTGTAGCTGAGCACCCAGCCAAAGGAGGACTTGACGTCAGGACGCTGGTTGTATTCTCCTTTGTTGATTATTAATAATAGATGACTATCATTATGGTTCCACTCTCATTGTTGTAATGATTGATGTTGAGTTATATCCTTCCAGACTGATGTATAATTGCATTTATTAGATTTCGCGCTTGTGTTTGTGTTGTTCTCTTTATGTGCAGGTGTCCATTCACGAAAATAGTGGAGGATTGTGACCGACCAAAGCAAAGGAGCGCGGGCGACGTCTCTTCTACGAATGAAAGCGTTGGAATCCAAGTAGGTCTTCATCACCTACTTTTTATTTGAAATTAGGGACTTGCGTGATAGCATTGTTTGATTGTTGCTAGACCCATTCCGGGCTAGTAGGGATCGCCTCTATCCGTAGAGGGGATTTACCTCTCCAACAGTCCTTCTCTAATTGCATGCATGACCTGTACAACTCAGATCATTCTACAACTGATAGTACATTGTCCCTGCACTCTAGTCTCAACTGGGTCTTTCTCTGAACTGACATGCATGAGTTTCTCATGAGGGAATGTTCAGTTAGTTGGAGCATCACTGAGGATTCAATAGTGCACCAACTCACTACTAGACCTCTACTACTTCCACAAACATTTAGAACTAGTTTAATTGTTTATAACTCAGTCAAACTCAGTTATTTAATTACAACTCAAATAAACTCATCTAGGACCCCTAAAATTTAGGGAGAACATATACATGACTACAGAAAGACTTCCAACTCAAAATTACTAAGCTAATTAACTTAATTAATCTTTATTAACTATTTTCAAGTTGTTATGAGAATAAAATTAGATTTTAATTCATAGTTTAATTCAAGGACAAATTAAACTGGAATTTCTTGTTGCCATTTCTCAACACTAGCTCTCAACAAGAAAGGGATTATCAGCTACCCCAACCCTATCTCTATGAAACTCGAATTTACATCTTGACAATGCCTTTGTCAAAATGTCAGCATCTTGCTCCTCTGTGGGAATGTATTCCAACAACATAATCTTCCTCAATATACAATCTCGAAGATGATGATATCGAATATCTATATGCTTGGACCAATCATGAAAAACTGGATTTTCAGAAAGTTTGATACAACTCTGGTTATTGCAGTAAATCATAGTTGTGTCCATCTAGAGACCAAAAAAACCAACCAGAATCTTCCTCATATAGATGGCCTCACATGATGCTTGACTTGAAGCCATGTACTCTACCTATGTCGAACTGAGTGCAACCGAACTTTGGTTCCTACTATACCAAGAAACTGATGCTGACCCAATACTGAAGATCCCTCTTGATGTTCTCTTCTTGTCAGATATACTCCCTTCCCAATATGCATCAATGAAGCCTTGAAGCTTCACTCCCTTTATTTGTTTGTACCACAATCCATACTGAGTAGTGCCCTTGAGGTGTCTCAACACATGATTTACCTCCTTCCAATACATCTTGGTAGTCCTAACTATCACTTGATTAAGTTAGTTAACTGCATAGCACATATCCGATCATGTGTTCACAAAGTACATGAGTGAACCCACAAGCTGCCTATAAACAATAACTTCCACTACTTCCCTTGAAGTAGCATCCTCCAATTTCCTCCAGTTACCTGCTAGAGTAGTCTCCATGGGTTTGTTGCTCTCCATGCGGAACCTCCTGATTATATCGTTGGCATACTTTCCTTGAGACACAAATAGTTCCCCATCACCCTTCCATACTTCCATGCTCAGAGAGGAATGCATAAGCCACATGTCCTTCATCTCAAACTCTCTTGCAAGATCCTCCTTGCAAGACTTGATCAGTTAATCATCACTTATCAAAATTAAATCGTTGAATGTAATACAATGATCAACAATTTACCTTCCACCACTATGTGGTACATGTTCGCATCTGCTTCACTCTTGGTGAAGCCCAACCCAGTGAAGTAGCTATCGATCCTAGTGTAGCAAGCACGAGGTTGTTGCCTCAGCCCATACAATGCTCTCTTGAGTTGGCACACATGTGACTCATGCTTGAAGGTCTCAAAACCTTCAGGATACTCTCTGTAAACCTCTTCCTCAATCATGTCATTAAGGAAGGTTATCTTTACATCCATCTAATGTATCTTCCAATGCACTTGTGCTGATAGCTCCAATATAGATTTGATCGATGAGTACCTTGCAACAAATGCAAAGGTCTCATCATAATCAATCCCCTCTACCTATGAAAATCCAAGGGCCACAAACCTGGCCTTATGCTTCTCCATACTACCATATGTAACTTGCTTTACCTTGTAAAGCCATCGAGATCTCACCAATTACTTGTCCTCCAGTCTCAGTACCACATCCCAAACACTGTTATGAACTATGACATCCCAAACACTGTTATGAACTATGGAGTCATACTCCTCCACCATGGCATCAACCCAAACCGCTTTCTACAATGCCTCCTCAAAGGAAGATGGCTTTGTCTCAACACATAAGCTCATAAGAGACATGCATCCAGTGTACCTCTTAAGCGACCTCCTCTGTCCGCACTGAGATGTGGGTGCTCCCACATTCTCCCATGCATCGTGCAATAACCGGTCAACCTTTCTGGTGCACTTTCTCCCATCTCTGGAAGACTTTGTCTGAGTGGATGTCTCCACTCCTGGATCCTCTACATGTGGTTTTTCCACATCAATCTAAGTCTCCTCAACCTTAGGGGCTAAAAGCTCCTCAATTGCATGTAGCTGAAGCTCCCTGTCAAGGGAAACTCACATGGCCTTCTCCTCATTGAATCTGACATCCCTACAAACCACTGTCATCCTGTTGGTCGACAAGTACACCTGATAGTTGTTAGGTGTATCAGTGTACCCCACAAATATCCCCAACTCTGTTTTCAGCTCAAGCTTCTTCCGTGCATATTTGGTCACGTGGAAATATATCGATGACCCAAAAATCCTAAAGTGATCAACATCTGGTCTCTTACCTGAGAAAGATTCCTCTGGTGTTTTCATCCCAAGTATCCGATACAGGATTTTGTTATGCAAATAAACAGTTGTGTTGCATACCTCAGCCTACAAGTGTAGTGGTAGGCACTGATCATGTAACATTGCCCGTGCTGCCCTATAATGCTTTTGTTCTTCCTTTCGGCCACCCCATTCTATTGTGGGTTATGCGGTGTCGTTAACTCCCATTTAATCCCTTCTGCCGCACAAAAGTTCTTAAACTCATTTTAGACATACTCACCACCGTTATCACTCCTTAGAGCTTTAACCTTCTTTCCAAACTCTTTCTCGACCAATGCTTTAAATTCAAAAAACTTTGTGAAAGTTCGATCCTTCTTCTACATGAAAAAGATCTAGCATTTATGAGAAAAATCATCAAAAATTATAACATAGTACTTGTATTTGGCCATGGATGCTGTCAAGAATGGTCCACACACATCTGAATGTACTTGCTCTGGAATCTCCTCTGCTTGACTGTCTCTTTCATGAAAGGAATCCTTGGTGTATTTTCCAAAAGTACACCCCTTTCATGTATCAACTTTCTCTAGCGTACCTTTGGGAAGACCAATAGAGATCTGCCGCATGATTTTCAAAGCCCCATGATGCAAGTGACCCAATCGTCTATGCCACAACACGATAATGTCTCGACTCTGCACTTTATTTTCTTTCATGCTTAAAGAAACACAATCCTCTACCTCCATCTTATATATATTCTTAACTCGAATCCCTATCTTCTTTACTAGACCCGTGGTTATGTGTCAAAGGAATTCCTTTTCTTTGCTAAAGACCACATCATAGCCTCTATCCTCCAACATGGTGATCGATACTAATTTCTTCTTCAACCCAGGCACATACATAACATCTCTCAAGGTGAGAGATGCAGCCTGTTCCCTCTTAAAAGTAATCGTGACCAATCCAATAGCACTATACCTCCCGTCGTCACCCATCTCAATATGCATTTGGAGGTCCTTCTCCTCCAGGTCACTAAACAACTCCTTGTCACCAGTCATGTGGAATGAAGCTTCATTGTCAAGGTACCATACACTACCCATCATTGATCATACCATGCATGCAATGAGAGTAAATTTGAATTTGAATTGAGAGGCCAAAGCCTCACCCACCGATCCTCCTAAGGACTTCTTCGTGGACTTCTTGAGCAGAAAATTTGTAGAAAAATGTCCCATCTCATGACAATGAAAGCGCTTAACTTTCGACATGTCTTTATTCTTGCCTCTATGGCAAGAATATGATTTGGAATGGGAATCCTTCCCTTTCCCCTTCCTTTCCTTACTCGCTAAGGCACAATTTTCCTCATCATTATTATTTGATGAGGAACCATCTTTGGTGTTCCCTCTGATCTCCTCCTGCATCAAATCCGACCACATTCGTTCCCAATCTGGCAGCTTCTCCCTCCTATTGAAAAAGTCCTGATAGTTATTCCAACTCTTGGGAAGCCCTAGGAGATCTAGGCTCAGCATATCATCCTTAGCAATGGTTATTCCAACACTTCCAAGCTCATCACGACAGTGAGTGAACTTGGTCAAGTATTTTGGAATGGTCTCGCTTTTCTCCATCTTGATTTTTCAAAGTTTGTCTTTCAGTGACAACTTCCTATGGTTATTGTTGTTCTGGAATAGGTCTGTTAATGCTTTCCACATAGCATATGGAGATTCCTTCTCATGGAGACTCGAGACAATGTAGTCTCAAACTCCCTCAAGGATTATCCACCTCACCTTCGCCACACACCATTTGGCCAGATTTTGTGCATCCAATGTTGCTAGCTTAGGAATGTATTGATCAATGAATTCCTTGAAGCCATTATCCTCCAACACAGCCCCTATCCTATCTTTCCAGGCTATATAATTTGAGTTACCTTCCAAGGCTTACTCGAGCCTCAAACCGTAGAAAGTTATTTGTTGATCCTGAAGTATGTATTGCAAATTCAAATTTCACCTGTAATCCCTAAACTCAAAACTTTGAAATCTCCTCTAGTATATTGTCTTCAGCTCTGATAGCATGTAGGTTTTCCTATAGATTCATAGCTCATGTAATGTACTAAAACAAAATACAAGAATCTATTCTACTCTTTAAATAGCGAAAACCAATAGATCGATGAAAACAATAATCGACAAGAGGAAGATAATCAAAGACACAAAAAACAACTATTTCTTTGGGGAAAGCCACTGCTCAAAACCCGACTATCTATTGCCTTAATTAGAAATCTGAGCGATAATACAAACCTTGTTCTCATAAGAACAATTCATGCACAAGTATAATCAACTCTCTACCTCACAAGCCCACACCGACCAAAAGTTTTCCAATTTATGTTGTCTACCAAGCCCCTATTTCCTTGCGCAATTCCTATGAGGATCATCCCATATTTAACTGGGCAATCATTCCTCCATAACTGTGAAATCCAAAAATAGGTCCTTCTCTAATTGCATGCATGACCTATACAACTAGGATCATTCTACAACTGATAATACATTGTCCCTGCACTCTAGTCTCAACTGGGTCTTTCTCTGAACTAACATGCATGAGTTTCTCATGAGGGGATCCTCAGTTAGTTGGAGTAGCACTAAGGATGCACCAATTCACCAACTCACTACTAGACCTCTACTAGTTCCATAAACATATAGAACTAGTTTAACTATCTATGACTTAGTCAAACTGAGTTCCCTAAGTACAACTCAAATAAACTCATCTTGGACCCCTAAAATTTAGGGAGAACATATACATGACTATAGAAAGACTTCCAACTCGAAATTCCTAAGCTAATTAAGTTAAATAAACTTAATTGACTATTTACAAGTTGATATGAGAATATAATTCAATTTTAATTCATAGTTTAATTGAAGGACAAATTAAACTGGAATTTATTGTTGCCATTTCTCAACAAAATTGAATCTTATGCCTTGATTTGGTGAACTAATAAATTGAGATGTCTACACATTTATAATTTTAATCCTCCATAAATAATGGTGGGAAGTAACTCTTGGTAAGTATAACTATTTACATCTTATTCCTATTATTTTTTTAATGCAAAGACTTGTTTAACTTATGTAATGTCCCTTCCTAAAATATTTTGCTATGGAGAAACTACAATTTTGCCATTTTTGTCAATTTTGGGGCCTAAAGAATTTTTTTAGAAAAATACTTAGGACAAGGGGTCGAAATTATTTCCATAGTGGAATGTGGGGGCCACTCCCTCATTAAATACGCACCCCTTGATAAGTAAATTCTAATGGCTAAGGATGGAGCTCAAATTGTTTAGTGGAGGGAACTGCATGAAGTAAGAGAGCAACAATTATAAATAAGAGGAAGGCAACATCATTTGGGGCTTTATGATGATTTGAAATTCACATTGATACTCTAGTTGTTTAGCAGAGTCAGATAGTGTTGTTGGGCATAAGAGTTTCCCAAGGAAGAAGCTCATACTTTCTTCAATAGACTTTGAGTGCCACCCTAGGAAGCCTTTTTTTGTCTTGTGGTGGTTGGGAGAGGGGAATTTGAAGCTCCACGAATTTCCTTGACCAGTTGGGACACAGAACCAGACGATATGCAGTTCTTTGGAGAGTGGGAGACGAGAAATGAGGCCATAATTGATTGTTGGGATTTCATTGTCCAAATTGCAGGAGTAAGGGAGGGAAATTGCAGGAGGAGTGAGAACCCCGTTCACCAAATGATTTTCCTTGTTGGGTTTGTGTATGATACTCACATGACTACACAATTTTGGGTGGATTTGCTTGTGGGTGTAGCTTGGATGGAGGATTTTCGTGCAGAGGTTGAATTGGGGTTGATAGAAGGGAATTTCAAGAGAGTTTCCAGCTTTTGGGTGATCTTCCCAAGTTATATTTTCTCTCAGGTTATCATTCTAGGAAGTATAGAAGTGTGTGGGAAAATAGGGGTCATTTTGGAGCGTCAAAACTAGAGCAAACCCTTTCTGGGTTTTTGGCAAGGAGTTCAGAAATAATTTGGCAGAAATTTATGGGCAGATTTGAGGGGTTAGACTGTGGTTCCATTCATCTAATAGTGCACTTCCTCAAGGGCTAACACAAACTTTTGGTGTGGAGACTTTCTACATCAATTGGGCAATTAATATTCATTCACTTGGGGCTTGTAGCTTGCTTTAAGCAAGCTAGGTGCACTCCTTCTAATTCATATTGCACTCCCTCAATTATATATAATATAATTGGCCCATTTTGGCATGTTTCTGGAGCATTCTAGTTATTTTATTTTTGTGAGAAATTTTTGTGTTGAATGTCTTGCATATGCTTGTTTATCATTGTGAATTTTCCAGTAGGAATATTACAAATTATGGTGGGAAGTAGCTGATGGGTTAAGTAATGCGGCCACAAATGACCACAAAATGCCAAGGAATCACCAATATAGAAGTCTAAGAATTGTAGCAAAAGATTGCAGGGAATTTTTTTGTCTAGAAATTAAATTTGTTGTAGGTCAGTTGAACTCTAAGGGACACAATACCATTAAACTACATTTTCTACTACAATATAAACTTTGGAGCATGCCTTGTCATATAATTTTAGTGCAAGTCCACCTCCTTCTACAAATACATAGACAAACACCCAGAAACTCGCAACTGTAGTAAAAAAATTTCTAATGGATTTTCTTGTCTACTACCTCAACACAGACAAGAAGGCTCTATGGGAGCTATTACAATTGTAGGAGGTAGGTAAGACAAAGTATTGTAGACGGTATTCTAGACAATGATTTTGCATGCCAAACTGCAAAATAATTGTTTATATAAAATAGTGACATATTCCAAAACCCAACTATAATTAAATGATATTTTATCCCCATACATCATCTAGATCATGGATGTATCCTTGTCATTTCCAATTTTCATTTATGGGCACTGCAACACCTAGTACCTCAACGACTCTTCCATGTTTTTATATGAGATGTACTACATTTAACTAAACATATGCACATGGTCAGAGCATATTCCTTCAACATCTTTTTCTCTTCCACCATCATTGTCATTTATATTAGTATGATGATTGGAGCATATATTTTACGTGTCATCTGTGGACTTTCACATGTATTCCTTACCTAAAGAATTTTAGGTTGAAGTATTAGAAAGCGTTGAAATTCTTCGAGTTATTTTGTCAAAGTCTCAAAAGACACTAAAAAGAAAGATACATATATTATCCTCTCATATGCGTGTATATGATTATCTCAGAGCCCATTTCCAAGTCAATTGATATCTACCATGAGGATGAACTTTGGAAGCAAACCCTGGACTATGAACACATTTTGTACTATTGTTGTAGATGTCTTGAATACAAACATCTCTACAGAAATTGCCCCATGATGGTTCTTAAGACCACTCTAGATCAAGGCCAAGCTACAGATTAGGATGGATTCTCTAGAATGATTAATTATATTTGTGAACCCAAGCCTCCACTCCCACAGACACACTCTGTAAAACTCTTGTTATGAGCAACAAATTGTAACTGCTTGCAAATATTGAATCGCCAACCCCTTCTATGAACCCTCCCCCTAGAGATAGACATGTTTGATACCCAAAACCCCAAAAAATCCTCTAAGGCTCCCTATGTTCCCTTCTCACAACCCTCAAATATGGATCCCTCTAACCATCAAAGAAAGATTTTAAGTTGCTGCAAAATAATGAAGGTGTAGAATAAATGGATCTGGATGCTTTGACCTACCAACCATTGGTAAACCATGGAAAGATATAAATTTGACCCTTCTTTAATATTTTATAATATTAGTTGGTTTTTATAAATAACAAGTTATTTAAAAAAAATTGGTTTTTTAAAAAGTGATTTTTGACTCACCATTTTTGCAAAATAAGTTTAAAAACCTCTATGAGAAAGGGTTAATTTAAATGAGATTTTAAGTGAGATCATGATTTATTATTGTTAAAAATATCTTTTTAAATGTATCAATTACTTAAAAGATATGATACATTTAAATTTTACAAATACATAAATCAAATTTATGATTCCAAATATTTATTAGTTAGAATAAACTCATTTTATCAAGAAAAAGACTACACTATTTTTAACACTACTCGTAAAAGAAGCAAAACTACCGGAAATGTGCAGTTCTCAGTCTCACTGCCGTAAAGATACAAACATAGGAATCAAGCCATTAACGAGAGTAACAATTAGATAGATAAACGGACATGGACGCATTAGCGAGAGCCATTGTACACAGAGTGGGCGATGCAATGAATAAGGGATGCGGGTTTGAACAGATGAAGGATACAAAAACAAAAAACCATCTAAGAGTGGACGATGCAATGACTGAGGAATGACTTTCACAATATTCAGTGAAGTGAAAAGCATGATACGTCATTGTTTCTGCCTCCAAACCAAAAAGAATTAAAAGCATGTAATTGTACGGCAAAAGTAGATTTCAAGTGGTAAGCAACCCAAGTTTTATGAAGAACCTCTACCTATGTAGTATACACATGCATTTGGCATAAGTATAACTTTGTTTTATATATGCATTTAGGTTTTCACTCTCACGTTTGACAAAATGGTTTTAAATATATTTCAGTGTGAATAAAAAATAAAAAATGTTAATTGTGATAAATAAAAATATCTAAATGTTAATAGAATGGTAAAAATACTTGTAAAAATAAATATAAATTAATTTATAGGTAAAGAAATATCAAACTTGATAAGAGGATTTTTGAAGCTAAAATACAAATTCATCATAATACAATTTTATATTATGAAAAATTTATAATAGGTTCATCTTTTACACAATCCACTCATTAATATTGTTACGTCATCCAAATATAAAATCAACACATCAATATTGTTAAGTCATCCAAGTAATAGCTTCATTACATCTACCTTGTGAAGAGGTTTTTTTAATGAATTTTATAGCGCAAGATATAGCATTGTCTTAACTTATTAACTTATTAAGTAATTATCTTTTAACATGGTAGAGTTCGGAAACATCATTAAAGATTTTTTTGATGTTAACTACGTTTATACGCCTGTCTTTTAACATTGTATTAATTTATTAAGTAATATTTTGTAACATGGTAGAGTTACGAAATATCATTAAATATTTTTTTGATGTTAATTACATTTATTGGCATGTTTATTAGTGGTCTTGGCGGCATGCCACATCACGCAGAAGTTAAGTCGGCGTGGCATTCTCTTCTTTGTAACTCTGCATATGATACAACGATCTGTGGCCACCTGTCTACCAATATTCTTCACCAGCTGAGTAGCCTTTTTGATCGAAAACTGAATGGTATCTAGTTCATTGACAATCCTGCCCGTTTTCTGTCTGAGACTTCAACGTTGTTGTTGTTTGTGTGCCAACATTCACGGTGTCTTTTGGCAACAAATAACCAGTCTGTTTCAGGTCATAAATACACAGGGTTGTATATACTTGTCATTAAATAACTGACCTGCTAAAAGCCAACAATAACATATACAATCCCGTGCATTTATAACCTATTAGCAAGCTAATTATTTTCAACTGTATCTTCTACTACCTTTATCAAAAGTGTCTTCTTTATTCCACCTTTTACCAGTTCTTGATTAGTCACTGATGATGCCACTCGAAAATTTTCCTCAGCAAAAGCCTCGCCACCTGTAGTTCCACCATCAAAAAGTTCTACTCTCTTGATTCCAAGACTGCTTGCATATGTATTTCTCAATGCCACATGCTGTTTATAATGTTTTTTCTCATTCAACTGCTTATTAATATCAAAAGGATTTCCACTCTTTTCTTCCTTTATTTCCCGATCAAATTCTTTAACAAGCCGTTTGCATTTCTCACATTCTCGCATTCTTTAATAAGCTGTCTTCAAATGTGTGCAAATAAAACTAGATCCAGAGCTGCTGTGAAACGCTTTCTAGAATTTTTGTCTATCAAAAGCACAGTGAGGTTTATCTATAGTGCAATTTAAGAGGTTTCTCTCTCAGAACAACACAGCCAAAAAGACCACTCCAGTGCTACGTCCCCGGTTAATATTTTAGTTGCTTCTCTTCTCGCTTTTTTGCACTACTGAATCATTAAATCTCGAGATGCATTGATCGATCCCTACTGCAATCCTGGTACAGGTAACTTCTTTTGTTTAAGTATTCTACTCTAGTGCCATTGAAATTGCAGCCACGGTTGGGTTACCAGTATTACGGGCGACTCCGCACAGGAAAAACCAAATTCGTGTAGAGATATTGGAGTCCCAGCAGGCAGTTGGTGGGTCGGTAACGTATCAACCACCAAGGCGAAAATGGTGGATCAAGTAGTTCCGTCAGGTCATCAACCCCTGCACACTTCTGAAGAAGACGAGTACAACAGGAATAGCAGTCAGGGCACAATGAGATCCAGAGACCATGATGAGACACAAGAGGCACTGTCGGGTGTGGAAGGAGTTGGAATAAGGGATGAAATTAGCCCCACCAGAGGTAGACTGGATGGTAAACTTCCAAACTATTATCATTAGCTTTTTTAAGTGGTAAAAAGGAGGATCTGAGAGTGGTGGGCTCTAGTTGTTAGGTTTTCGATTACGCCAAAGCCTGCAAGCTTTAATAAACTTCCAAACCATTATCATTACCTTTTTTAAGTGGTCCTAGGGTGGATCCTAGAGTGGTGGTTAGTCCACCTACTCAATTTTGAATGAGGGAGTGTGAAAATCCAACACCCTCCATCAAATGCAAGTCAGGGAATCACCTGGGCCATGGCTCTAATACCATGTTAGGTTTTCCATTACACCAAAACCCACAGGCTTTAATAAATTTACAAACCATTATCATTACCTTTTTTAAGTGGTCCCACGGTGGATCCCAAAGTGGACGTTAGTCCATGTGATTGATTCCCAACAAGGTGAGTGTGAAAATCCAACACCATCGGTGGCAGATGAAGAGACTATGACATTTTGCAATTCCATCATTGGTTGGTCATTTCAGCGTCATGACCACTACCTGTTCCGTCGAGCCCAAATGCAACCAATATTTTTGGAGCTATAGCTCCATTAATGCAATGGGGAAGTATATGTCAACCCTTGGATTTTTTACTTGCCTAAATCTAAGTGTTGACATATACTACCCATTGCATTAATGGAGCTATAGCTTCAAAAATATTGATAGCTGATCCCAATGCCCCACTCCCACTACCACCGGAAAAAAATGAGCAAACACATGTAGTTTCCCAATAGGTTCTAGACAAACGACGAAAGTCCTTAGAAACAACTTCAGTGTAATTAACTAGCATACCCCCAAAGTGGGGAAAGGGAACGCCAAAAAGAATTAGGATTATACTTTGTTTGAAGATAGGAGAAGTGTGTTGGATGGTTCATGGATAACTAATACAGGGTCCATTGAAGGGGTTCAAGAATAATGTATCTAAATTCTCTCTCAAATAGTTAAACAATGTCATAATTGACTTCTAAATGTACACATAAGAATTTTCACATTTCAATGTAACATGAGTTAAAGCATAAACACAAACAATAGTCATAAGTTAGTTGTTGTTATGAGAGAATAAGGGTGAGAGCTTAGTGTGGGTCTTTCAAATGTTCATATGACCTTAAATGAGATTATACATGTTGATCATTTATTAAAAATAATTTTCCAAGAGAATA
This sequence comes from Pinus taeda, assembly GCA_000404065.3. Taxonomy (NCBI): domain Eukaryota; kingdom Viridiplantae; phylum Streptophyta; class Pinopsida; order Pinales; family Pinaceae; genus Pinus; species Pinus taeda. Next base: position 12,861 of record APFE031441591.1, read on the forward strand.
ATGATGCATTGATCACCATTGGAACAACATTAGATTAATTAAAATTGATGATGTATGATTAATTTCAAAAATTGAGTGGCTTTCACCATGTTTCCATCTATTTTTTTCTACATTCCATTAGTTTGAGGAGATGTAGCAATAGATTGTTGGCTTAAGCATAAAGAGGAAATGATGATACTTTGTTAACAACATCAATGAATACCAATAATTAGTAAATATGCAAGGTTTGTGTTGTTTCTATGTCACTCTACCTTTAGCTATAGATTAGCTCCTCAAGCCACGAACTACCTCAAACCATAAAATGCTTAGCTACAAGTCACATGTGTACAATTGTACTCCATCTTAGTTTGGACATAGAATTAATGGTTAGATCAACATTCTAAAGTGTTTATGCATTCCTTGTTTGCATGTTTCATTACCACTCACACCATTTCCTAAATAAGTATGTCCCTTCCAACTTTCGGTTGTGAGTTATTTTATCTTTGCTTTGATTCTTGTATTTCCTTTGTCTCTGAGTATTCCCTTTTTATCTTATGCTTTATGTCTCATCAATCTATATATTACTCAGAATCCCATTAACCTACCTCCGTTTGAGTATTCTCACCATTTCCTCTATCTCATGACCAAATCCCATCACCCTTGGTATTTTTTATTGAATTCATTTGAATCTATATCATTCTCATTGGAGCTATGAGCCTATAATTTGGCCAGGGTTATTCAAACTTAGTTATAGGTAGGTGCCTAAAAACATGAAGTATTCTCTTAAAGCCATGAAATACCTTAAACCATGAAATGCTTAGCTACAACTCACACAAGTACAATTTGGCTCCCTCTTCGTTTGGGTGCAAAATTAATAGTTAGATCAATGAACCAACGTGTTTGTGGGTTCTTTGCTTGCTAATTTCACTATTTCTTACACCATGGCATGAATAATTATGTCCCTCTCCACCGTAGGTTGTGATTTTTTATTTTTCGATTTAATTAATTTATTTGTTTGTTTAATTTTTATTTTTTAACCTAGCATAGTTGAACCCCCTTCATGACCATTGGATCGATTGTCCTTAACAACACTACATAAGATCCAATAAGATCTTTGCTACATAAAAGGATTCTTACTTGAGAGATCTATCTCACTTGAGATATAAATATTTAAGATATTTTTATAAACATAAATGTTATATAATAAAAAATTAATAAAATGTACATTAACCCTAAAGTTGAGCGTGTCTGATTAATATAGTTTTATTATATTTATGGAATGTGATACTTTAATGTAAGAGCATTAAAATCAACTTCATTGTTCTATTTTAACTTCATTGTTCTATTTTTTCAATCATTATTTTGAAAAACTTGCAATCAATTATACTATAAAGAGGATCTAACATAATCAATTAAATCCATGCCACTAAAGGTTCATTTATACAATCACACTCTTTAAAAACTCTCAATTAATTTACATATTCTTTTGCAAAAATGATCGTGTAGAAACCAAGCCCCTCAGTAATATAGGGTTCATGTATATGAAATAATATTTCAATGTTGAATATTTAAATGAAGTTTGAAATTATGATGCATTAGTATGTTACATGGTAAATGAAAAAAAATAGATACAATATCATTCAACGCATAACCAATAATGTTCATTTATGTCAATTAAGTTGAAAATTAGTAATTATAATCTTAAATTGAACACTAAAATAAGGAAACTTTTATGAAACATGATCTCATTCAATATGGATTTATTTTATTTTTCATTCTATAACTTAAATTTACATGTATGAATTTTTTGTCAATGTATTATAAAATTTCATAAAATAATGAGAAAGTGTTGCCAAATCTATGATAGTAGAAAATCATAGATCATAGAGAAAAATCAATACAACCATCCATTATCCATGACATAGATTTGGGGTGAGTCGACAAGGTATAAGGGCCTTAAAATGCATAAATCACCATACTTCTTACACCATGTCCTAAATCGAGAAGTAACCCACCACATGAAGGGGTAAATGTGTGGAATAAACAATCCCATAAATTTATAAATAAAAAATAAAAGAGAATTCAAATGAATATAAGCACAATTGTTAAATATAATAAACAAACTCAAATTAGAGGTCAGGGACATGATCATGATTTGATGTGATTGTGATCAAATTAGCACCGCTCAGAGGCTCCAAGTTGATCCAACCAAATGTCTCATATGTACAATTAAGCTTCCAAGCCTATAAAAATAACTAGCCACTTCAAACTCTCAATTTTCTCCCCAACTTTTCATATGTACAATTAACCTTCCAATCTTATAAAAATGACTAACCATTTCAAACCCTCAGTAGATTTATGCCCATGTTATTAATCAACACAAAATCCTTGCATGACTCTCCATTTAACTTTAATGATTCTTTGATATTTTTTCATTGGGTAAATAGTTACCTATTTTTGAACACCCATGCCTAGAAAATGAAATATTTTCAATAATCTTATAATTTCATGCCCACTTGTAGTAGTCATAGATATGTGATTATGAGTTATGTAGAGAGATAGAAGAGGATGAAGAGATGATGATGGAGCAAAACCAGAGGATGGTATTTGGTGAATGAAGCTAACATAAAGGTGAAAAGGGAATGCATAAGGTGTTGGGTGGGATGGATAACTTACTAAGTGGTTTAAGGTCATATGATACCACTGTTACTTAATATTAAACATTCCAAATGTATATTTTTTCTAAGATAATAAGATTTACGTCAATATGCTTGAAATATTTTATATTAATTTTGAAATATTTTTATATTAATTTTGAAATATTTTTAAAAAAATTGTTGATTTTACAACCTAATTCATAATCTAAGAGAATTTAATATCTTTTTTTCATTAACCACCTTAATTTGATCTTGAAATATTATAAGTTTTAATTAAAATCTTTATATCTATAAATGAATCTTATTCTTTTTAATTGAAATCTTTATATCTATACATGAATCTTATTCTTTTGGAAACAATTTTATATGGTCTAAGAGTTTCTCTCAACTCATTTCTTCCATTTCTCTCAACTCATTTCTCCATAAAAAAATTTATTACAATAAACAATTTTTGTAATGTAAGAAATGATTTCTTTATGTTAAAGATAATGATTTTTCCTAAAATGTAAACTATGTCGATAATTGCAAAACATTGCATCACCATAATAATGAAATAGAAAGCAAGTATAACTGTAACATTTAATTACATAAAATTATAATAATGAAAAGAAGGCTAAGTATAACTATAATGTGTAGTTACATAAAGTTATAGTTTCTAATAAGTATGATGTGTAATTACAATAAATTTAAATTAAAGGATATTTTTTTGCTTTAATTTAATGTTATAATGTTTTGTATTGATTTTTATATGAATGAGTTATAATTATTATGAAGTATAATATATTTGTTTTAATAAATTATAAAACTCAAAATTATCTTAAATATATAAAACGATAGATTTAATTTAAATTTAAAAAATTTATTATATTTTATGAAATAATAATATTATTTGAGTGGGTAAAATGGTTAAGAAGATGTTATTAATGAGATGAAAAATTCAAATTCAAAGAGTAGAGGATATACATCATTTGCAGACAAAATTTTTATGAGGAGAGTCTGTTTAGTCCTGCAGCAGGAATTTAGAATGGATTTGTTTGTTCACCACTAATAGTTTGGCAATGACCAATCCAAATTTATATATATATATAGAATATATATATATATATATAATATATTAATATAAATATAATATATAATAGATAAATATAAATAATATAATATATATATATATAAATTAATTTTCAAATATTTGATTGAACCATAACTTCAAGGTCTTGTTGCAACCTTTACGCAATATATTTCCATGTGGATAAATGTACAAACTTTCTAGTACTATCCACCAAAAATTTATGCAAGTATTTGCCCCTTAGTAGGCAATTATCTTTTCCACTTCTTATGTCAATTTGTAATTTTTTAAAAGCATAATTTCCACTTGAGTGAAATGACCCGCAACACTTGTTTGATAAAGAAAAAATTCTCATAAGCCAAATTAATATCGAAGTATTCACATTAAAGGAAATTTTATATTCATCCATTTTTTTATTAAATTTTATAGCAATTCTTTATATTCCTCTCATTTTCATTAATTTTCTTTTTGTAAGCTTGGAAGGACCTTTTCCTTCATCTTCTTAAAAAAGGGACATGTTACAACTAGAAAAAAAGTTGTTAGGTGGCCTAAACCTGCCTAGAGGGAAACTAGATATGTTGGCCATCTAACTGCGTTATATGCCATCCAAAAACAGAAAAGTTTAAGATTTTCAAGCAATGCTATATAGGTATGAGTATATTTAAACTTTCTCTATTCTAAATAACTAAAAAATGAAAGGAGAGTGTGTAACTTCTTAGTATGACAAAATTAAGAACAAAAACTGATCCAAGCATGCTCCTAGTCATCAAAAGAATCCGCTGGAGTTGGATCCTTCGTGCTCGAACTGGAAAGTCTAGTCTATGGGAGGCATGGGATATGTCTTTCAATGTGACTAAGACACCCATTCTATTGCTGAAGTTGAAACTGAATCAATTGAAATTCCTTATGGATTTCCGAAATTCCATGGTCAGTGGAGGAATCCACAAAAAGATTAGCCAAAGCTTTGGCTACTAATTAGTAAAGATAAATTGTCTACTTGTACTAAGAGGACCTGTCTCTAGAATGACTAGGGTTGGGCACCTGCCAGTCACCCAAACCAATGTCTATGTCTATTGCTTGTTTATTTAACTCAACTTCCCAACCTGAAATGAGTTATTGAACCTGAGGTGAATTACCAACATGAAATTCTTGAGTTGCATCTCGGATAAGATAAGAGGTTATTTTGCAACCTCTACTTCTTGTGGGCGAGGGTGGGTTTGACATCCTTCATGGCTCAACCCTAGTTTCCTACTGTATCCATGGCCACCACCAACTTGAGGATATTTGATAGAGGAAGAATGAGCCATATGACTGTTTAACTTAGAACCCTTAGTGTGATAGACCTCAGACCAGGGAAATAAGACCTTGGGCTCATGACACGAGACAAGCTTAAAGTCCCAAAATCCTCGTAGAATAAAAAAATTGTAAAGTTATCATGACCTCAGACCAAGGCAATAAGACCTTGGGCTCATGACAGGAGATGAGCTTAAAGTCACAAAATCCTCGTAGAATAAAGAAACTTGTAAAGTTATCAAGGCATGAATGCAGATGAAAGTAAGTATAAAGATGAGCTACCCAAAAATAGTCATTGAAAATGTTTTAGACCTGGCCCCAAAGTCCAGGGAAACTCAATCGGGACTCCTCAAGACAATTTAGGATACGGTAAAGAGACAAGTGAATACAAACCAGAAATGTTAGAACCTAGTATGTATGGACCAATACAACAAGTGAGTAGTCAAAATATTTACTAGAAGTAGCCATGCATGAGATAGAAATAAACTAGCACAACCATATTTGCCAATATGGTTGATATACGCCGATAGGCGTATATCAAGCATATATACAATCACATTTTCCAATGTGGTTGATATACGCTGATAGGCTTATATCAACCACATTAATAATTATTATGGTTATTTAGGATTATTAATAACTATATAAAATTTATTAATAACTATATAAATATTAAAACGAGATATTTATATATATCACTGTATAAATATTATATTAATATTATAATAATTATATAAACTCCTAATATATATTAATTAATAATAAGAATAACTCATAATAATATTAGATTATTATTATATTATTTAAATAATCTAATAATATAAAATAATAACAATATTTTGTATTATTATTATAATAATAAATATAATAATAATAATAATATTTGATTGTAAAATTATAATAATATTATATTATTATAATAATATACAAATATAATTACCATATTATTTTTTTTCTCGGTAAAACTATTCTATTATTTACATTATCAGGGAACAATTACAGCATTACATGACAAAAAGAACCAGCTGCCTGGAGGTGATAGCAGCATGGAACAGCAGAGTTCGCATTCTGAGAGGATGAACCAGACCAAAAGCAATCCCACGCAGGGGCGCCAGTGGAGCAGCAAACTAATCCCGCGCAGGGGAGCCAAAAAATTTCCCAACCACAAAGAAAAAAAGTCCCAGAACCTGAACACAGAAAATTTCTCAACAGCATTGACACAAACAATAACACCACAGCTTTGACACAAGAGCATATCCGAAAACAACAAAAGTGACCAAATGCCCTCACTATTAGGCCACAGAGACCTGATAAGAAGCCACAACTAGTCTTAAGGATCCTCCTCCACTACCATGCACCACCCGAATTCCGCCATGTCGTGAGCCTCCTCCGTAGCTGTCGGAACGGGCTCCATCTTGACATCCTCGTTCTGGTTGATCATCATCTCCCTAGTGCTCGTGTGACCAGCAAGAGGCCTTTCCGATACATTCACAGGATCTGCAGAGGGAGTCTCCATGGCTTTCGCGGAGCCAACAGTTGGCATCGTCCCCCGTTGGGCGCTGGAAACGCCCTCATCTTGGGTCTCCTCAAAGAAGAGCACCAAACATGGGCGCTGATCCGGGGACGGTTCAAAGAACTGTTGAAATTGAATATTACTGAGCCAAAGGAGGGTGAGGAAGAGGACCCAGGAGCGCTGGCATCCAGAAATTGGCTGGACCGAAGGAGGCTTTCTCCTTGAGTGCGAGGGCAATGACAATGGCATTGATGGGGAGAGTCTTCGTCAACTGGAGGGCGCGAGGACCCACCTCGGGAGGTGCCTCGACAACTGAACATTCGTTATCGAGGCTGAACCATGACTGCAGGGTCGAACAGAGTCTCTTTGCCTAAGGCCGAGATAGAGCTCAAAGCAGAATTGAATCCCAGAACAACCAAGGAAAGACCATATGCAGGCGGGGGAGTGGCCCAAACAAACGGGCAAGGATCCTGCAAGAGGTGAGAAAGGCAAATGCTTGGAGCGACCAACAGCGCAAGAGGCGGCAGAAAAAAATGGAACAGACCCTGAATTCGCATTGTGAATCCCATACTGCAGCCATATATAACACATCTACCTTTGCCTCGAGGCTCTCCCGCCATTACTGTGGCATTCATGGGAGTCAAGGAGCCTAACCCTGCTTCGCGTGCAGAGGTGAACGGAGCATTTATGCTCCTCTGTTGTATGCTTTTAATTCTGATCCCGTGCCACTGAGTGTCCCTTCCCCCATGTGTAAACATCTCCTCTGCGCATGGCGGGCAGGTGGCCGCCAGTGATCGCCCGTCCCATCTCCTCAAGCACCCGCATCCGGGGGGGAAGCATCGTTTTGGACCAAACGAGTGCATTCCTGTCCCTGATCATGATTCGATATAATGTCTAGAGTCCCTGTGAGTAGAGTATTCTCATTTTCCACCCCTAAATTGGCCATAAGGTCAGCGACCTTGTTGTCTTCCCTCTTTATGTGATTGAAGGTGATGGCCCTGTTAATGTGAAGCGCTTGTTCGATAGCTTCCAGTCTTGCTTCGAGCCTCCAACTGGTAGCTATTTTCCTTACATGAGATCCATTTAGGAGTTGCTTGGCCATATTAGGATTTGGGAATCTCCTTCCACCTCTAGGGGGTGGAAGTTGTGTTTCCATGAAAGAAGGAGACCTTGCCATAGACCCTCTAAGTCAGTCGAGTTATTGGTGTCCCACCCAATGTTTCCATAGTAGATCAGAAGGGGCGAGCCTTCATGATTTCTAAAAATTCCGCCAAAGCCTGCATTTCCAGGATTGCCCTTTGAGGCTCCATCAAAGTTAAGCTTGAAGGTATGCTTTGGAGGGGCAGTCCAAGAGACCTTTTTTATGTTGCTGATTTTAGGAGGGACTTTGTTGTGAGATTCCTGAGGGAGTTGCATATTCTAGTTCTCCCAAATGGCTTTCTCATTGTCTAGAGTCGGAAGGTCCTCCTTAGTCCATGAGCGGAGCATCAACGTCTCTTTGAGATTCGCACAGAGCGTGCTCCAGATACTTTCTAGTGGGGAGCATTGATCTTTGAATATGCGTTTGTTCCTTTCTTTCCATACGCTCCATAAGAGGAGCCCGAGGATTATTTTCCATAAATGGTTGAGAATTTCACTTTTATATGGATTTTGTTGCCAATGACGCAATGAGTTGGTGATGTCGTCCGCAAGTCTGCATCTTCTTTGACATCTGAAGCTTGCCTTCTTCCACAACTGATTGGCTAAGGGGCAAGAGTCCAAAAGGTGTTGGAGTGTTTCCTCCTGGGATTTACAATTAACAAAGATAGGGGGGCTGTGATAGTTTCTTCATCTAAGTTTATCCCAGGTGAGGATTCTCTGGTGTCCGACCAGCCAAAGGAAGAAGGAGACTTTTGGCCAAGAGCCTAACCCCCAGATTTTGCTCCAAATTGGGTCAGGGGGCGTAGAGTCTGTGCACATAATTTTGTAGGCCTCGGAAGTGGTAAATTCTCCTTTAGGCTTGTAGCCCCATCGTATAATGTCCCTGCCTTCGGAGTATCTAATGCTCCTTTTGCGAAACTCCCTTTCTAGATCCTCAATGAATGGATGTTCCTCATTTCTGTTGAGCTGGTCACCTTGTTTCCATTTCCTGAAGCCTTGCTCTGTCTCCTGAGACCAATACTGCCAAATCTTTTCCTGTTGCTGTTCCTCTCCGATGTAGTTTGGAAGCGGATGGAGAATGCGGCTAAGCTGTGGCATTTGGTTCTAGGCATCCGTCCAGAATCGTGCTATTCTTCCATTTCTTACTTCCCAAAAACCGTGCTGCTGAATCAACTGGAAGTGTTGTTTGGCCGCATTCCATATTAGAGAGCCTTTGACAATGGGAGTAAGTCTGATGAGATCCTCCTGAGGTCTGTGATTGGTGTATTTGGCAGTCCAAATGGCAGCCCAAGGTTTTTCTGGGGTAGTGAACCATTGCCACCAAATTTTGGTGCTCATGATAGCATTACTGTGATTGGGATCCCTCAGGCCAATGCCCCCTTTTTCCCTGGGCATGCAGACAATGGTCCATTTTACAAGACCCCATTTGCGGTTTGTAGCTAAATTTCCCCAGAGGAAGCCACGCTGTAGATCCCGAATTCTTTTCAAGACCCATTTAGGTGCTGTTAGGATTGAGAATAAATAGAGCAGTATTGCTTTAATGAGCACTACACTACTAGCAATGTTCAGTGTTCTTTACGTCCAAAGGTTGAGGCGGGATTCAAGCTTCTCGATGAGAATGCGCCAGGAGGAGTGCTTGATGGCTGAAGTAGTAAGGGGGGATCCAAGGTACTTGGACGGGAGAGTGGCAATTGGGAACCCCAATATCCAGGCTACAACATTCTTAACAACAGGCGGGGTGTGAAAGAAAAAGATCTGCAACTTGGTATTGTTGATGCTGGTTCCTGAGGCCTCAGAGAAGTCATTGAGAAGGGATTTGAAGCAAGAGGCTTCTTGTACTGAAGGGTAGCCAAAGAGCATGTTGTCATCAACAAATTGCTGATGAGTTATTGCATGGGAGTGGTGAATGGAGAGACCTTTTAGATGTTGGGAGAGGAGGGCTTGTTTGATGTGAGGTCCTAGGCCTTCTGCCATTAATACAAAGAGGAAGGGGGAGAGGGGATCGCCCTACCTGATTCCTTGAGAGGGACTGAAGGGTCGAGATGGGATTCCGTTCACAAGAATGGAGAAGAAGGAGGAGGAGATAAGACTCATAATCCAACGTATCCACATAGGAGAGAATCCAAAGGCAATTAACATTTTCTGAATGTAAGTCCAGCTGAGCTTATCAAAGGCTTTAGAAAGATCAAGCTTTAGAATCATACCTGCCTAATTAGAATGCTTGAGGGAGTGTAGAAGCTCATGCGAGAGGATGATGCCGTCCAGGATCTGTCTCCCTTCCACATACCCAGATTGTTCAGGTGAGATGAGCAAGGGCAGGAGGGGCTTTAACCTGTTGGCGATAACTTTAGAGATCACTTTGTATATGACGTTGCAGAGAGCAATCAGTTGGAATTTGTCCGGGGTGTTGGAATCCTCCTCTTTTGGAATAAGTGCAATGAAATTTGAGTTGAGGGAAGGTAGCAACCAATGAAGAGCTCTTGATTCCTCTACCACTTGCCAAACTTCAGTTTTTATCATCTCCGAGAAGGTATGAAAGAAGGTTGTAGTGAAGCCATCCGGGCCAGGGGCTTTGCCCTCCTTGAGTTGGGACATGGTTGTATCCACCTCCTAAGTTAGGATAGGATGAAGAAGAAGCTCGTTGTGTTCCTCAGTGATCAATTTAGGCACATTTTGGGTAATTCTTTCTATTGCAAGATGTATATCTGCATTGGGTTCTTGATGAACATGCTTGAAGTGATTTAGGAGTTCCTCCTCGATTTCTTCATGCTGTTCTACTCTTGCCCCACCTTGATTTTGAATGAAGGGGATATTGTTGTGCATTCTTCGTTGGACAGTGGTCCGGTGAAAGAATTTAGTGTTCCGTTCGCCCTCTTTCAGCCATCTAATCCTGGACTTCTTCTTCCATAAAATCTCCTCCTGCTTTCTCCTCTCCTCCAGCTAATTGTGGATACGTTGCTCCTGCTCCAAGGTTCCCTCTGTGTGTCCCCCTATGATTATTTGTTGCTGGAGTTCTGCCATTTCCTTGTTTAAGTCTTGTTGTGCCTTAAAAATGTTTCCAAAGGTCTCGTAGTGCCAGCGCTTTAGATGGGATTTTAGATATTTGAGTTTCTATTGGAACTGGAACATTTTGGAGCCTTCTGGTGGAATGTAGGTTTTCCAAGTGGTACTGATGAAGTCTTTGAATGCAGGGTGGGTGAGCCAGAACTCTTCAAAGCGGAAGGGCCACCTGGTGGTGTTGCCCGGTCTTTGCCACTTGAGGGAAATTGGCCAATGATCTGAGCGTGAATGTGGGAGAATTGCCGCAGCAATGTCTCCTCCTAAGTGAACCGAGTTATCTGATATGAGAAATCTGTCAAGTTTAGAAGCGATTTGGTGCTTCCCTTCTCTTCGATTGCTCCATGTGTACGTGCCATTGCAAAATTGCAGGTCAATTAGAGAATCATTTTGGATGAAGTCTTTAAAGTGAGTATTTTCCTGTTCCAACCTACTTCTTCCCCCAAGCTTTTCCTCCAGCTTGGTGATCATATTAAAATCCCCTCTAATGATCTAGAGAGGATGCAATCTGTTGTTATTCAGAGTTTCTATTGTATTGAGAAGAGCTGTTTTGTGTACTGCTTCCTGCGGGAAATAAACATTGGAGAGGTTTCCATGTATATTGGTGCCTAATATGTGGAAGGTTGCTTGAATAAAGTGGTGCGAAGCATGGAAGTCAGAGAGGGTTAGCTCTTGCGTGTTCCATGCAATGTCAAGCCCTCCTGATGCTCCTGAGGCATCCACTGCCACCGATTGACAACCTGGCCATGCTTGAGAGAGGATGCTTCCTAGTGTAGTGTTGTTACACTTGGTTTCTTGAAGAAAGCATAATTGTGGCTTTTCCATCTTTATATTTTAATATTCTTAGTTTCCCTGGGCTATTGAGCCCCCTTAAGTTTCATGAAATGAGCTTCATGATTCACTATTGATAGAGGGTTTGTAGTATTTGTCAATTTTGGATACCTGCCTGAGTCCACCAGGATTTTCCCTACTGCTATTGTTTGCTGGAGATTCGTTCTTCTTCCCCTCTTCTTGAAGTCTTTTGGGGGGAGGCCTCCATCCCAATGGCTTCCCTGCTGGATGCCTAGCTGTTTCTGCTGATAAGCTCTTGAGATGACTACTTCCAGTTTGTTGAGTTGAAGCTCTGGGATATTATTGTAATCCTTCTTTTTGCATGCTAGTTCTAGCTCTAAAAGGTCTAGTCCTTCCAGATGTATACTTTTTGGTTCTTCATCCATCTGTTGCACCTGACAATTTCCTGCTGTGGCTATATCTAAGCTTTGGGGGTAATCTGGAGTTCCATCAACTTCCATATCATTAGATTTCTCAACCGGATCCTTATGGTTTTCCTTGGGGGTGGTCTCAACACCCTTGGAGGTTTGTGACTCGAGAGGAGAGCTTGAAGGAGGAGGCTGGGATGGGGAGGCTATGGGCCTTGAGCTGGTCTTGGAGATCAAGATTTGCTCATCGGAGGCTTGAGCAAGTATTTCAAAGCTGTTACTTGTTGCAGGGCTAGAAGCGTGATCTTGCTGGGGATTTTTCCTGGTCGAGGGCTTTTTGTGTGCTCGTTTGAGGCTAGGTGCTTTGGCAAAGCCATCATGGGTCAGAGTGTCAGAGGGGTCAGGAGCATTGGCCTTGGTATTTAGCGGGAAATCTCTGAATAAATGCCCATGAGCATGACATTTTCGGTAGCGAAAAGGTACATGTTTGTAATCGAAGGGTTGAATCCATTCATTGTCATGATGAGAAAGACTTACCGAGTCCGGCAGGGCTTTGTCCAGGTGCATGAAGACGCATATGCGGGAATAGGATGTGTATCTGCGCAACTTCGTTTCTTCTGCTACTTTTATGTATTCCCCTAGTCCATTACCTATGTCTATGAGTATACCTTCATCCCAATATTCATCTGGAAGTGAATACATTCTGATCCATACTAGAGCCTAGGTGAGGTCTTCCTTATCCGGGTTGAATCTTGCTACCCAGTCCCTTAGATATAGTCCAGCTGAGTTGAAAAAATATGGCCCTTCGTCCATGATTCTGTACTTATCTTCTAAGCAAAAGAAAATCGCCGTGAAGAACCCTTTCGATCCTAGCTGCAGTGTGACGTGGCCTTTGGGTTTCCATTTAGCTGCAATCCATCCGTATAGGGCTTTTTCCATCGGCCAAAACCCTATGAATTTCCCAATGAGGGCATGATCCCTCATGTATTGGATTTGTTCGTCCATCTTCTTGCCCGACAGCTCTATTCTGGGCCGTTCGGCTGCTATTGGTTTGCAGGTTTTCAATGTGATCTTAGTCTCTTCCTCTGGCTTGTCCTTTCTTCCTGGAGTATCGCCTCTCTTGTTTGCCTGCTTGTTTGTCGCGTTATGGTTGCTATGCTGCGGGATCTCCTTGTTGATCGCATCCTCATCAACCGATCCAAAAACGATAGACCTCTCAAGCCCTGGCGGCATAGTATTTGCTTTGGGGGAGGGCGGTGGTGCCCCCTCTGGGGGGATTCCATGTGCGTTGTGGTTATACCTCGTACTGCTCTGTCGAAAACAAACTGGAGGTCAGGCCCTTGATGGTTACTACGGCTGAGCAAAATACGCAGTCTCAGAGTGTGGTTAGAACCCTAGCTGCAGAGCTCCTCCGTCTGCCTCAATATAATTACCATATTATCATAATAATATAATCAATATTATTATAATATTATTAGGAGTTTATATGATTATTATAATATTTATATAATAATATATAGAAATAATCTGGTTGTTAATATTTATATAGTTATTAATAATTAAGTTATTATAAGGTCATCAACCCCACCCTAGAAGATCAAAAGTATCTCCCTATTTTAGCTATCTCAAAAAACAAAATTAATATAGCGAAGATTAGAACAAAATCTCATGAGCTCCATAGTGAAACATGTCGTTGGGCAATTCCTAAAACACCATGGATGGAAAGAATCTGCCATCTCTGTGATAATAGGAACATTGAGGATGAAAACCACTTCCTCTTAGAGTGCCCCGCATACAACCACGTTAGATATCAGTTTCATAATCTTTGTCACAATACTGACCTTCCTATCATTTTACGATGTCAAAATTATAGTGAGCTTGGGAGGCTTCTCTCCAAGCTTTTTGAGCATAGAAATTAAATCTTAAATCAAACTAAATAATTTGTTTCTTTAGGTCCGATAGACCAAAGTTTGGTCTCAATGGACGTTAACCACCACCATCATCATCATCATCAATAATATTCGATTATAATATAACAAACGAATATAATATTTATAAAATAAAAAATCAATATATTATAATATATTATATAATAAAACAATAAAGACAATTATTATATTATGATAATAAATATACAATAATAGCAATATATTTATATAATTATATTATGATATTATATTAATAATATTATAATATAAAAACCTATTATAATTATTATATATTATTAGGCTTGGTAATTTTAATATTATCTTAGGCTTGTATACATAGGTTATTATTATCAGTATTTAGATTATTAATAACTATATAAATAACTATATAAGATTATTAAACTATAAATATTAACAACCAGATTATTTATACATATACTGTATAAATATATATTAATATGTAATATTATATAAACTCCTAATATATATTAAATTTTTTTTTAAGTAAATCTATTCTATTAATATGAAGCAAAAAATGATTACATTGAGGCACAAGCCTTAGCAGTATTGAACATCATCTATCAAAAAATAACTTGACTGCCCCACCGATGGGGAAACCCGTTCGTGAAGGCAAAAAGAACCCACATATGGGTTATCAGTCTTAAAACCAGAAAATATCCAAACATGGCAAAAAACCCAAGAAAGATTTAACAGAACAATCATTTCAGAAAAGGACCAGTCAGCAGAAGAAACACGCAGCTGGCATAAGGGTGACACTTGGCTGTCAAGTGTCATCACTTGAGGTCGTCTGGGCGAGCTCCTCTTCGATGAGGCATGCACACTGATACCATGCATCATCCTCCTCTAACACGCCAGTTTGAGGCCCACGAGCGGGTTGAATGCCACCATAGCTGCCAGCAGCTGCATGCGGCTTTGACGAGTCGTCCACTCTGCCTCCAGGTGTTTGCGTGTCTCCAGATCTTCCTTCTGTAGCATGCTAACCGCAACCCAGTTCTGTGCCATGCAGGGTGGCCATCTCCTCATCCATTGGTTGCTTGCCTGAGTCTCGGCCACTCTTGATCCTGTGAGCAGCCTGCTGCTGCGCCCCAGTGTTCCCCGAAGGAGCATCCTGCGGATCATTTTCTTCAGAGAAAAAGATGGTGATAGTGGTTGTAATAACTGGTCCATTCAGGGTGCTACGGAAGAGAAATTGTGTCGAGTGAGGAGCAGGGTGAGGGGGGAGAGTAAATTGGTTGTATGGACAGCGACGTCTCTCCGGCTAGCACCTTAAAGTTGTGCGCGTCCACGGCCACTGCGGGTATCAAGATACCTGCCAGAGAAGGAGCCATAAAGGTTGGGAATGTCAAGGGAAGGGGAAGGGGAGGCAGAGTCAGGGTCAGGCGTCGCAGGAGGGCAAACACTACCACCATGACATCCCCCTCTTCTGCTACGCATTCGGTGCCGAATGTAAGCCATGGCAGAATGCAAAGCTGAGCTATCAGTGAGTGAGTTGGCTAAAGGACTGAGCAGAGGATGAGCGAGGGAAGGCTGGGCTGTTGTCAAATTGCAGAGCCTGGTGTGGGAGAAATGATGCCCATTACCAAGGTCTACACAGCTTAGCAA
>APFE031441595.1:0-10069 GCA_000404065.3 Pinus taeda
TTAACTATTTAATTAAATTCCTTTCTAAAAATTCCTTTCTAAAAGACCATTAGCACTAACTTGTCATCATTCTTTTCTTTCTTATCTCTAATGGTAAATCCTATTTCATAACTAAATTTCCATAACTTATATCCTACCTTCAAACCTAACACATGAATCATTAACAATTATTTTTGAAATTTCAAATAATTAAATTATTTCATGTTTCCTACCTTAATATTCCACTTTTTCTCTCTTTAATCAATAATTAATCAAAGCCCACGTTACACTTTCCATTGATACGTGACACTCTATTTTACCATCTTAAGCCTTTTCATATCTTACCGAGGTTGAAATTCTAATCAACTGACCTTCTAAAAGGGAATTTTGGAAATTCTAGCATTGCTCGAAGGAGTTTTCATAAAAAAGACAACTTTATGTCCAATGGCCAACACTGTTATAAAATCTCAACAGAAGGCAGTTAATGTCGACTACGGCGTGATTTCTATAGTGGGATGGAAAATAAAATCTATAATTTCAAAATAAGGGGTATGGTTGATTAATTATTGAGAAGCATGGTTGGATTTCTATTTTGTAATGTGATCAAATACGTGAACTCAGTGAAACCATATATGCTTGCTGATAAATAATTACAAAGGCCATTAAGATGGCAAATTATCAAAAGATGAATGCATTAACAAAACTCATTGGAAGGGAGTCGTGATTTTTATATCACAATTTAGTTATTACAATCAGAACTCATATTATTTTTTGGTATCGACTCTGCATTCAGTGGGATAAGGAGAAAGAAGAAGAAGCTGGGATGAGGAGAAAGAAGCAGCAGCTTTTGGAAGGCATTTTTCAAGATGCTGATAGTGTTGATGGCACAAAAGTTGTTATTGATAATTTTGTGGGTGAGGATGAAGAAGGGGAGGGCAATATTTTTCAAACTCGATGTCCCCGGGAGAGAACTGATCGTGATTACAAATATGACGAGTTTCTTGAGAGAGTGTTCAATATTTTGTGTGAGAACAAGCGAGAACTTGCTCGTGAAAAGCGTAGAAGTGTTATGAGGCCACCTCAAGTCCCTCGCGAGGGTACCAAAAAGACTCTATTTTTCAATCTTATGGATCTCTGCAAAAGGATGAACAAACAACCAGAACATGTAATGACAGTCTTTCTTCCAGAAATAGGAACAAGTGGTTCTCTTGACGGTATTATGGGAAGGTTCACCGCTAAAATTTTTTAGGGTATTTTAAGACGATATATCACTGAATACGTGATATGCAATGGTTGTAAGAGTCCAGATGCTATCCTTTCAAAGGAGAATTGGCTTTTCTTCCTTGGTTGTGAACGAACGGTGTGGATGTTCAGGCTTTGTGCCACCTATCAAGCCTGGTTTTGTTGCTCTTGTTGCATGCCATAAAACTGGCACTATATGAATATTATCCTTGTACCTAAATCGAGAACTGGCTTTCATTATACTTTTGAAAATCTGTCGTTGGTAATTATTTGCATTAGAATTTGGTACTTATGCATGTTCTTTTATGGAAGTTCAATTGACTTCAAATGAATTCTAAGTAGTAATTTTCCATTGAAAGTTGAGAAAATGTAAAAGGACTAATGTGCACCAATATTACTTGCTTCCATGGATTCTGCACCAATATTGTGAATTAACATTGCATGTTTGAAACAGACAACTGCAGCTAGTCATTTAGGTGTCACGCACACACTGAGCAACACCACTGTAAAATCTTTTCGATAGGAAGAATAAAATATACAATAATCGCTGAATTCACCCCACCTTTGAAACACGTAGCCTTCACGTTTCAATTATTACACAATGAAACGCAAAAAAAATAACATAAGGCTTCTCAAATCAAATAGGTCGAGGCCGAGCTTGTGGAAACCAAAGAAAAAGATTGAAAAAACGAAAAAACGAAAGCCAATTATAATGGGGTATGGAAAATCCCTCAACTCAACAATTATCTATTTCACTGACTCATCTATAAAGTTTTGTGTCCAATTCGAAAAGACATTTTCAATTTTTTTTTGGACAAATATTCATTTTTTGAATTCCTTCCATAACCGTTAAACTTTTTGTCTTCTGCTAAATAATGATGTATAAAGGATGGCTATCCAATGCTAGACAATGCCGGTCTATTTACCTAACTTGCTGTCGAAAATTTTCTACACTTTTGGATTAGCATAATGAACGTTATATATTGTTAATCTCATTTTTAAGAAAGGTAATGGGTGTTTATTTCCTTTAATTAATACAAAGATATTATATTAAAAAAAAATTGAATTCTCATATGGTTGATGGAGGAGGTTTTTATAGTAAAAAATATTTTTATTTTTAAAATGTAGATCTAAAACTATTTTTAATTTAGTTGTGAAAATAAATTTAAAATTGTAATTATAAAACAACCATATATTTAATTTATATTTTGCGTGAATATACAATGTATATATGTCAAATTATGTTCTTTAAAAAAAATAAGATTAAACATCTTTTTAATTCATTTATTTAATTAATTAAATTAACACATTATAATTTATTTTAGTTCTTATATGAAATAATGGTTCGTAAATTGATTTTTTAATAATGTAACAGAATCGCTAATTGAAATCTTAATTATTCATTTTCAGTTTGAGTGAATATATAACACTCAAGTAGAAAATTTTCTTCATCAAATTTCCTTCTACTTTCAATTCCAAATTTTCATTCTCGGCACTTCTGCATATTCAATCTTCGTGAAATATTTCGACCATGTAGGATAACATTCCTTGGATAGCAATGGAAGAAGAAGCTCATGCCAATAATTGGGAATGCTTCTTGTAGAGTTTGGTATGGGGCAGATCTTGTATTGTTTGTAACTGGAGGCTTCCTTTTAGATACATAAATGGGAAAACACAAGATCTAGACATGACTGAAAGGTTTAATGGAGTCACATTAGGCAAGGTTAGAACCCTGAAGGCTATTCCAATGCCATGTTAAAAACGCATGAGTTTATGAGTGGAATGTAAGGAAATAAAAATCTTTTATTTTAGAAACAGATTTAGATATCTTGTATTTTGTATTGGAGATTAAATTAGTTTTTGGCAGGTGTTCTTTTAGAGTTGAGAAAATGTGATGGGTTGTGTACCCAATATCGAACATGGAAAGTAACAGATGGTGAGTACCCATTATGTTGTTTCTATGACATCAAAACAGGTACAATGCAACATGTAACAAATTTCAGATCTAGTTGGAACAAATTATAAAATAAATTATAAATAGTTTGTTAAGTTCACTAATTAAAAAATTATTTATATTGAATGAAATTTAGTAAGTTTATTAATCTATAAATTTAACATTGTGAATGCGAGATCATGTTTATATAATTTAATTTCAATGTTGAAAATCAAATTCTCAAATGAATTCCATAAACCGTCATCATAAATGCCACAAAACTAATCATTAATTGTTCAAATCATGATATTTAGAATGAATTTGCATCAAAAACATCTTTACTGAGGATATTTATTCTTTCAAATTCACATGAGAACTATTAAACATGCTTAGAGAACTTCATGATATAAATGATAGTATTATGCTATACATTTATTAATCATAAGGACGTATTTACACAATCAAATCGAAAGGGAGATAGTGTGTCAGATGAATTGTTTTTCCCTCTACATGATGTCAAATAAACTGATACTTGGTGTTATATGTTTGGTTTGATCATGAAACTTGCGATTCTTGGCCAATTGAATTTCAAAAGAGTTGTTAAGAAATAGAGGAGTTGAAGTATTTTGTTTCTCCTACAAATCTTCAAGTATTTTGCGAAGCGAAATTATTTCTTTTGTAGCTTGATATCATGTAACATATTCAGCTTTGGTCGTACAAATGGTAGGAACAAATTGTTTCTTTGATCTCCAAATGATAGTTTTTGATCCATGATTCATCAAATAACTAGAGGTTGAGACTCCATTCTCCTTATGACCATCAAAATCTCTATCTGAATAACGAGAAAGATGGAAGTCCAAAACTTTGGAATATTTGATGGCATATGTTTGAGTTCCTTTTAAATATTTAATAATTATCTTTCTAGATATCCAATTCCCTATGATAAGGTTGATGCATAAATCTATAAAATAGGCGAACAACATAATTTATATTAGGACAAGTAATAGAAAGATAAATCAAGATTCCATCAAGTTTTCTCTAATTTGTTGGATGTTTAAATGTTTTTCCCTTGTTTGAAGTAAGTTGCACATTCTGTTCCACTGGAATAACAACATGATTACGATCCATCATACCATATTTGTTCAATAAATTTCCAACATATTTTCTCGAAGAGATAAAAATATGATGAGGTTTTCAACCAACTTCAGTTCTAAGATAATAATAAAGTAAACCTAAATCTATGATATTTTTCAATTCGTTATTAATGGATGATATATATTCTTCGTTATTCCCTGTAATCAATAGATCATCACAAAGAAAACTACATATAAAATTGATCTTCCAACCTTCTTAACAGAATGAGTTTCACCATCTAGGTCAAAATGTTTATAATTCAACTTAAGAAGATGTTCAATTAGCTTATCATGTCTTGCACATGGTGTTTGTTTCAAACCATAGGAAGACTTCATTAATTTTCATAGCTTTTGTTCATTCCCTTTGACATAAAAACCCTCTGCTTGAAACATGTACACATCTTCATTCAAATATCCATTTAGGAAAGAATATTTTACATCCATATGATGAATTCTCCATGCTTTACGAGCTGCAATTACAAAGAAAGTTCTAGTAGTTTTCCATTTAGCTATAGGACCAAACATTTTTGTGTAATCTATACCTTATTTTTTTCCATATACCTTCGCTACAAGTCTTTCCTTGTAGTTGTCAAGTGGACCATCAGCTTTATATTTAATTTTATAAACCCATTTACAACGAATGGTATTGATGCAAACAAGAGGATCCACCAGTCTCCATGTGCCATTCTTTGTAAGGGCATCGTTCCCCCTCTTCATTGCATCTTTCCACTCACCATAACTATAGCTTCCTCAAAGCAAGTAGACTTATAATCAATAGAAAAACTATATTCACAATCATGAGAATCATTACCTGAAGAACTACCTTTCTCAAAATCATCATATTTTCTTTTGAATGTTCTAATATTAGTTGGTATTCGTATAATTTATGGAGAAAGTTTCTCATCTTGTCAATCACACTCTTCATTACTTTGTGTCCCTCATGTTTTGGTCCCACTTTCAGTTCCTACCATCCGAGTACTTACTTTCCCTACAAAAATACTTTTATCATCCAACTTCTTTCCAGCAACAAAAGAATTATGATCAATGAGAGTCAATATTTGAAGGAAAATTGGCAGACTGATCTATAATGGGAATCCCTACTTAAGGATGTGGATCAAAATTATCAGATTCATAATAAAATTTTGTAGAGACAAATTTCTTTAACTGGTTAAGTTTCCTGTGAACAATGGGTGTATATTTATCAATTTCAAGAAAAATTACATTTTTTGACAAAATAAAATTCTTATTCTCTCCATCATACAATTTGTATTCTTTACCAGTCATAGAATATCCCAAAAATATACATTTTTTGCTTCTTACACTCAAGATATTTCTTTGTTGTTTAGGAATCAAAGCATAAAATTGAGAACCAAAAACTTAGAAATTCTCAACAACAAGAAAACAATTATACCACATCTCATATGGAGTTTTATTGTTGATGATGGAAGAATGACACCATTTGTAATATAATTCTTACAAAGAATTGCTTTTCCCGAAAACATCAATTTTACATTCTTAAAGAACATCGTCAACCTAACTATATTATGTAGTGTTCTATTCATTCGTTCTACAACACCATTTTGTTGTGGATTAGAAAGTATTTTTGTTTGGTTTTTTATGTCATTCTCTTTTAAATAAATTTCAAAAACTCATGAATTATATTATCCCCCATTATCAGTTCTTAGAGTGCCTATATTAAGTTGAACTTTGTTTGTAATCAAGAGATGAAATTTTTTAAACAGATCAAAAACTTGTGATTTTTATTTAACAAGATGGAATGAACATATCTTCTAATAATCATCAGTAAATGTTAGTATATATTTATTTCCATTAGCGGTTGCAATCTCTGTTTAGTATAGAATACTTGATATATCTGTTTATTTCTCAACCTTTGAATAGTTGATTTGAATCACCAAAGTTATCTATATATATATAATATTATATATATAATATATATATATATATATATATATTATATATATATATAATATATATATATATAATATATATATATATATATATATATATATATGTTTGTGAATAGTACCTATAGTTATTGTAGTTATTCATTCTATAAAAGTGGATATTATGCCTTTATATGATTTAATAATGGGAATTATGCTCTAAAATTAACTAATAGTTGGATTTTCCATTATGAGGAAGGGATTCAAAATATTGATAATTCATTTTTTCCTAGTTTTTGAGATCCTTGTGACTTTTTAGATTATCCGCTCACTATGATATAACATAGAAGGAGGATCGTGACAAATGTGTAAGCACACTATATTGATATATATTTGAGAGTTATAGATTTGTCTTAATATTATATAAACATGCATATAATGGTTTGACTATGAAATGAGTTCAGATCTATTATCGTGATTGTTAAAGAGAAGAAAAGGTTTTATACATTAATTGCATGATTTGAATGGAAAAGATAAGGTGATTCTAGTCAAAATTGAAACAAACTCTTACTGGGGCTAGAAAAGGAAAACATTATGGTATGATTTGAATGTTGCAATAGAACTAGACATCGAGTATAGTAGAGGGTGTTAGAATAGAGTGTTTATATATTTTAGATGAGGATCTATCAGTTTAAAATAAAATAAGACCCTAGAACAACTATAGAATTAAAACCGATTAGGCAACGAAATAAGTTTTTGTAGAGAAACTATTGAACTACAGTTTTGGTAATTAGTAATAGAATGAATAGGTATTTCATTTATCGTATTGAACAAAAATGGAAAATAACAAAACTGTGGTAGTAAAAGGGAAATACAATACGGAAATTAGATATATCATACAGGATTTCAACACTAAAGAAGCAATAGGAGAGAAATAAATGTTGAAAAATGTGCAACAAGAAATGTTAAATTGAGAATATGCTAAAAATAGGACTCCTAAAAATAGCATGTCTAAAAATAGCAGTTTGGCCAGTGAGGTCAATGGCCACATTGGTTGAAAGGTGAAACTGTTAAAAATAAAAAGTCCTAAAAGTAGCATTTCTGGGTCCCTTCCTATTTATAGTGGTCCCTAGTCTATCTATAGGAAGTAAAATTAGTATTCATCTTAATAGCAATTGAAAATATTAATTAATTAATTCAGTTGAGTTAATTAGTTAAGGAAATTCAAATTTGAAGTCTTTGTAAGCATGCACATGAGCTATCCCACTGATTAAGGAATTTATCCTTAATTTTCTCCACTGTTTGAGGGAATAAGTATGAGTTCTATAATGAGAGAATCAGTTGACTTAGTTCTTACTAGTCAAGTCCAGTTAGATTATTTTAACAAGTCGTTAAAATAATAAAATATAGTTTTTTAATGCTTGCATGCATGTGATAACTATTATTTTAGATAACTGAGGATTCACACATGGATAACTGTTGCATGTCAGTTCTTTCAAAGACCCAATTGAAATTTCTACATGGTATTAGAGCATAGGTCATCAAGCAAGAACAATATACTGAGAGGAGATTTCAAAGTTTTGAGTTTTGGTCCGAGAGTTTGCAGAGCAGATTTGAAAATTTTTGTACAAAATTTTCGGAAATAAATAGCAGATTTGGATTCCTTGCAAAAAAATACACAAAATCAAAAAAAAAATGGCTGAATTGGAGTTCAGATGAGGGAGATATTGCTGAATTAAAATCAACTCTTTTTCAAAAAAATTCTGTGATGGCGGAAATTGGAAACAGATTGGTGTGCTAGCCAACAACCTATATGGCCTTGAGGCACAAGATGCATGCAAAGCCTTGAGGAGCAAGGAAAAGGTTAGATACTTGGTGGTTAAGAGGGAGAGTAAATTACTTGTTAATATGCAAAGCCAGAAGAAGTCTTAGACAATTGTGGAGGAGCCACGATTGGTGTAGCAACTTCAGGAGGCTATGGAGCAGCCATAATAGGGGTAGCTAAGTGGAGATCAAGTAGAGATATCTACTCATGCACAGACCTCCAGTAGGGGGAAACTTCGAGCCAGGTGGGCAGAGGGATCACATGCAGCCATACCTCCAAGTAAGAGGTGGGAAAATGTGGAGTGATTGTCCCAAGGAGGAGGGGTAGGATCCTTGAAGTACCCAACCTCTTGGATGAGACCTTACTATCGAAGCTGCGATGTGGAGTAGCAGGAACTGACTGATTGGTTAGAGACAGATGCTGATGGAGCGACAGAGAGAACGAAAGTGTTGGTAATTACAGGACATCGCATAGCTAGCAAGCTGCAACAATGTAAGAGGCACAAGTGTTTTGCATAGTGCTAGGTGGCACAGAGAGGTTTGCAATGGTGTGAAATGCATGGAGATGTTGCAATAGTGCAGATGTCAAAGAGGGAGCACTTGTTAGTGGAAGGTAGAGCTTTATCATTAGAGTATGTTCCTAGCCCAACAGAGTGGTCAGTGGGGAGTGTCTTTGTTCCAAGTGTTATTGGAGCAAGTGGACTGAGTAGATGTGTTGCATGCAGAACATTCCAGAGTTACAAAATCAGGTTCAAGAGGAATCCTCTCTTGTTGAGAGGGAGTGTTGAAAAATGTGCAACAAGAAATGTTAAATTTAGAATATGCTAAAAATAAGACTCCTAAAAATAACATGTCTAAAAATAGAAGTTTGGCCAGTGAGGTCATTGGCCACATTGGGTGACAGGTGAAGCTGCTAAAAATATAAAGTTCTAAAAATAGCATTTTTGTGTCTCTTCCTATTTATAGCAGTCCCTAGTCTATCTATAGGAAGTAAAATTAATCTTGGTCTTAATACCAGTTGGAATATTAATTAATTAATTCAGTTGAGTTAATTAGTTAAGGAAATTCGAATTTGAAGTCTTTGTGAGCATGCACATCAGTTGTCCCACTAATTAAGGAATTTATCCTTAATTTCCTCCAATGATTGAGGGAATAAGTATGAGCTCTAAAATGAGAGAAACGGTTGACTTAGTTCTTACTAGTCAAGTCCAGTTAGATTGTTTTAACAAGTTTATAAAATAATAAAATATAGTTTGTTAATGCTTGCATGCATGTGACAACTATTATTTTAGATAACTGAGGATTCACTCATGGATAACTATTGCATGTCAGTTCTATTAGAGACCCAGTTGAGATCAGATGTGAGACAATGTACTATCAGATGCTTGGATATTTCTAGTAAGTATTCATTGCATGGAGAAGGATCTATTATAGGGGATTGGAGGACTTGTGGCCTATATATTGAGGCCTAGGTAGTACATGACTTTCATTTTCTGATTGAAGATCATCAGGATCTTCTGATTACAGAGAGAGCATGATAACTATTGAGTTGATTCTTTGTTATGTTGAAGAGGATTTCCACTTGATTGATAATACAATATTTGGGTTTTATGCTGGTCCTTTCCCCAGTGATATATTATGTGTTATGTGTGATTGACTTCTCTTGATCAGTTATACATGTTTCTACTTAATGTTTCTCATGAATTTCATTATGCTTTCGCTTAATGTTTTGTAGAAGTAGAACAAGTATTATGCTTTACAAGGATAATTTTAGGGGCGAATGTTCGCCCTTTGGCGAAATTAAGGGGTTTTAAATTTTTGGTGGGCGAATATTTTGTATCATAGTACATTTTTACAAATCACCTCAAATAGCCCACCTTATTTTAAGGGAGAGGGTAAAAAAGGTAAATTTAGCCCTTGAAATTAGGAGTTACAACCTTCCATTCGCTCATTTTCAAGAATAGGTTTTATTTAAGTGAATCCATTCGCCCATTTTCAAGAATAGGTTTTATTTAAGTGAATCCTATGGGCCAAATACCATATTTATAAAAGAG
>APFE031441602.1:0-13589 GCA_000404065.3 Pinus taeda
GGAAATCTATATAGAAATTTGTAATACAGAGGACTTATGTATTCCATTCGTATGTCTACTTGTGCACAGAATTTTAGATGAAGGAAATTTGATATATATTTCTCTAATTCTCTTTTCAAATTTCTTAGCTACTGAACCCCTCTGGGTTATTTTGTCTATCCTTTTATACAATAGTTATAGGCAGTTAGATAACTGTAGATAGTTATTCCTAACAGTTTGTCAGATAGTTATTCTATTACAGTTTGCCTGGTAGTTACTATAAACTTACTTTACCTGTCTATTCATTTGTTTACTTTGTCTTCTTTGTTCCACAAGGGTTTGCTGTTTACATTGCTTATGAATATTAATCTAATTCTAACAACTATAATTAAGACCTGTTGCTACAGTAAAGTAAAATAAATAAAAATTAACTAACAGAATCTAATGCTGTAGTTGACTTTGGAAGAAATTAAATAAAAAACGTAAGAAATCTGACAGACTTGCTGTCCTTTTGTCGAACTGTTCATCTTTCCCAATCTTCTTCACAAACTTTGTCCGCCCTTTCTCGGTCTTCACCATGTCGACCAGATGCTCCTGCATCAGGCTGCCGGGGTAAAAGAGAGATCTCATGGCTCCGTTCCATGAGTTCCTCCACCGAGTAGCCCGCCTTCCGAATCTGTGTCTCGTCGAGCCAGGAACTGTCCTCCATTGGACGGTCCTTCCACTTGACGAGATAACGTAGATACTCCTTCCTGCCCGTTTTCTTGGCTACCTGTGTGCTGATGATTCCTTCGATTTCATGGGTCTTGACCGACGGTAGCTGTTTCTTCCAAAGACTGCTCTCGAACTGGGTGTCCCGTTGTGGCTGTAGCATTCTTTCGTCTTCCACCTGGGCATGATATGGGAACAGGTCTGCCACGTTGAATATGGGTGATATACCTATATCAGGTGGCAGTTGAATTTCATATGCATTCGCTGAAAACTTGCGAAGAATTTTGCATGGGCCGATTTTCTTAAACTTCAGTTTGTTATACGTACCCTTAGGAAACCGTTCCCGACGCAAATGCGCAAGGACTTCGTCTCCAATCTCAAAATGTACCTCACGTCATTTTATGTCTGCATGATGCTTATATTTCTGTGTGTTGTCCTGTAATCTCAATTTAACTTTCTCGTGCAGTTCGCTCATTGCTTCGGCAAAATATTCCCCGTCTGCACTCCTCCTTTCTAGCTGTCCTAAATCGCGTAATTCATGTACTCCCCGCGGATGCATACCATATAAGATTTGGAATGGGCTAATACCTCTGCTCCGATTAGGCGAATATTTATAAGCGAATTCTGCCTGGGCAAGAGCTCGATCCCACAATCGCGAGTTTTCTCCTGTCAAGCTTCGCAACAAGTTGCCCAAACTCCTGTTCACTACCTATGTCTGTCCATCAGTCTGCGGGTGATACGCAGAACTGAAATTTAACTGTGTGCCCAACTTTTTCCACAGGGTGCGCCAAAAATTCCCTGTAAATTTTACATCCCTGTCTGAAACTATAGTTTTTGGTAAGCCATGTAATCAAACTACTTCTGTGAAGAAGAGATGTGCCACGTTTGTGGCGTTGCTCGTCTTCCGGCACGGAATGAAATGAGCCATTTTTGAAAATCTATCCACCACCACCATCACTGAATCATATCCCCGCTGCGTTCTAGGCAATGTTAGGAAAAAGTCAATGCTGACTGAATCCCACGACCTGCTTGGAACTGGTAGGGGCGTATATAACCCAGTATTCTGGCTGTGCCCTTTCGCTAGTTGGCAGATTTTACACCTGGTTACATATCTCTGTACATCCCGACTCATTTTCGGCCAGTAATAAAAATGTCCTAGCTGTTCCAGTGTTTTATCAACGCCAAAATGTCCTGCTAAACCTCCACTATGTTTCTCTTTCACTAGATTTTCCCTCATCAAACAATCCAGAATACATAGCTGTCCACCTCGAAATAACAATCCTTCCTATAAATTAAAATCTAGCCATGGGCTTGTATTCCTTAAGACAGGATTTTGGCATGCCTCAAAGGCTTCCTTGAAATCCGCGTCCATCTGGTACAAATCCTTCAAATACTCAAACCCCATCACCTGTATGCCGCTTTCTTGTAAGAGCAAGGATATTCTTCTTAAAGCATCTGCCACTTTGTTGGCTTGCCCACTTATGTGCTTCAACACGAAAGTAAAACTTTGCAGGTACTCCACCCACTTGGCGTGCTTATGGTTCAATTTGTGCTGTTGTGTTATGTACTGTAACGCAGAATTATCAGAGAACAAAATGAACTCATTACCTAGTAAGTAGTTCCTCCAATGCTTCAAGGCTTGAACCACTGCATAGAATTCTTTGTCGTATGTCGAATACTTCTGCCGACTTTCATTTAGTTTCTCACTAAAGAACGCCACTGGTCTGTCCTCTTGACTGAGTACAGCGCCAATAGTTGTCCCACTTGCATCACACCGAACCTGAAAAGGTTTGCTAAAATCGAGCAGCCTCAAGATTGGCCTCTCCGTTATTTTCCGCTTCAGAAGTTGAAAACTGTCTTCTGCTGCCTTAGTCCAGCAAAAAGGTTGGCTGGCCTTTTTGATGGTCTCTAGCATTGGCGCGCAGATTTCACTAAAATTCTTAATGAACTTTCTATAAAAACTTTCTAAACCGTGAAAGCTACATACCTCGAATAAACTCTTTGCTGACGGCCAACTCATGATTGCTGTAATCTTCTCTGGGTCCATTGTTAACTCATTCTCCACCACTACGAAACCCAGATAAATTAACTCCTTCTGTAGGAAAGTGCATTTCTTCAAATTTATCAGCAGTTTGTTCTGCTGCAGCTTCTCGAATACTCTTCGAATATGTTGAAGGTGCTCTCTTTTCGTCCTGCTAAAAATTAAAATATCATCCAGATAGACTATCACGAATTTTCCAATAAATTCCTTTAACATTTCATTCATCAGTCTCATAAAGGTACTTGGAGCGTTACTGAACCCAAATGGCATAACCAGCCATTCTTATAGTCCTTCATTGGTCTTGAAGGTTGTCTTCCATTCGTCTCCTTCTCTAATTATGATCTGATGATACCCACTTTTCAGATCGATTTTTGTAAAATATGCTGCCCTACTAAGGCAGTCCATCATGTCATCCATCCTAGGCAAGGGAAACCTGTATCGGATGGTGATCCTGTTTATAGCCCGGGAATCTGTACACATTCGCCACTCTCCACCGTTCTTGGGCACAAGGACTGTAGGTACTGCACAGGGGCTTAAACTCTCTCTGATCAGTCCCTTATCTAACAACTCCTACACTTGTTTGCGTACTTCTTCATTGTCCTTTGGACTCATTCTATACGCTGCCTTGTTCGGTAAGCTTGCTCCTGGTATAAAATCAATGTGATGGTTGATGCTCCTTTTAGGAGGCAACTTATTAGGTAACTCATCAGCCGCAATGTCTTGAAATTCTTCTAACAGCTCTTGTATTTACTTAGGCAATTCTGATTTCTCTAGGTTCAGTAATACTGGCTTCATCCTCCTCACAACTGCAAAATTAATTTCAGTTTCATCAATCTGCTTTATGAACTGTTTTCCTCCCATTAACAATGCCTTTGTTCCACTAGATTCTGCTAAATCTTCCTCTTTGATGGGTACGAGTGTGTGTTTGACCCCATCCTTCATAAACTTATAACAATTAGTTTTCCCATCGTGTGTCACCTTCCGGTCATACTGCCATGGTCTTCCGAGCAGTATGTGGCACACGTCCATGGGCATAATATCGCAGACCACTATATCGTGGTACTTTCCAATGCGAAACTCTACCTCGCATTGTTCGTCAACCAACAGCTGGTGGCCTTTCTGCAGCCACGACACCTTGTAAGGTGTGGGGTGCTTCAGCCGCTTCAACCCCAGTTTTTCCACCATCTCAGTGGCAACCAAGTTATCCATAACCCCGCTATCTATTATCACCTTGCAGCATTTCCCATGCGATTTACAGACTGTCCAAAACAGTGACTTCCGCTGTGTTGGTTCAGCCACTTCCTTGGTTCTCTTTAACAACACTTTATTCAAAAGCAACGCTTCTCCCGTTTCTGCCATATCTTCCACTTCCCGTGGTTGCGCTTCAGCTTCTTCAGGCTGAATCATAAATGTTCCTCTCTGACCTGTCTGCTCAACTTTTGGACATTCAAAGGATCGATGTCCCCATTTTTGACACCTGTAGCACTGGAAACTAGTCCCCCTTCTGCGGCCATTCCCTCGTCCTCGCTGATATGACCGACCTCCTCTGGTGCTGTCTCCTTTGTCTGCTGTCCCTGAAGTCTTTGAGCTGCTGCCTTCTTCACTGTTCACAGCACTCTTTCCTCTTCCGTAGGACTGTCCTCGTCCTCTACCATTCCCTCTCCCTCTCCTGTTATTCTGCTTCCTATTAATTTTCTCCTCAGCCTTCACAGCACTCTGAAAGGCTTCTTCAATACTTCGGGGAGAAAGAATGCTAATTTCATCCAGGATCTCCATCCTCAAACTGTTGATATACCTCTCTGTCTTTTCTGGAGTCTCATCCATATAACCAGCACGTAGATTTACCTGGTAGAACTCTTCCATGTACTCTTTGACAGTCATACCCTTCTGTCTCAAATTATGTACTCGCCGACATAGTTCAACCTAGTAATCTTTCGGCAGAAATCTGCCCTTCAGTTTCGCTACCATCCTTGACCATTTTCATATGGGTAATTTGTTTAGTATTTTTCTGTCTGCTTGGAAATTATCCCACCACAAGAGGGCATGTCCTTTCAACTTAGTAGAAGCGAACTTGACTCTCTTATCCTCCTTAACTTCCTCATTCTCGAAATATTTATCTAGTTCTCTTATCCAATCTAGTAGGATATCAGCAGACAGACTTCCATCGTAATTTGAAATCTCTGTCTTTGGTTTGCTGCTGGCCAATAAAATTGAAGGCAACAGTCTCAATTCTCGAGCTTCCTCATCAGACCCGTCTGCAGTAGCTACCGCTTCTTCCTCACTGTCATCTCCCAATTCTGGGTCTCTTCGTTTACCCGCTTCCACTGCTTCCAAGCGAGCTGTAAGAACTCTAATCTGTTCTCTTAATCCTTCATCCGCTCCCCTACGTGCACCTCTTCCACGTCCTCGCCTTGGCGCTTTTCCTTCTGCCATATTCCTCTAAATTTTAATAAATAAAAGAACCTGGCTCTGATACCAATTGATGTGGCCAGCCCACGTGGTCCCACGCCAGCACAATCCTTCGCGGTCCTTCGTTGATATTCGGATATTGAATATGGTTTGATTGCAATTGATGCGGTAGGTGATTATTAATCAACCCGCGGTACTTACCTGTCCTTGCTGCGACACCTGTCCTCCTCGAAGCTGCCAAACCCTAATTCTCACTTATTCCCTTTTCACTTTGTCAATTCGCGCTCATTTGTCATTTTCACCTCGTCGTTTCACTGCTCTGTGGTTCTGCTCTGATGCTCGGCTCCGCCTCTGGTTGTTCTATGCCTGTGTTGACACACTGTTGAATTTCTGAAGGGTTTATGGATAAACGATATGGTTTTTCACTGTCTTTTCGTCTGTGTATCCGGTTCACGCTTTACTTGTGAGTTATGGTTCTTTTACTTAGCATTCGGCTTGTTTTTCGTGTCTATGCTCGGTCGACTGGTTCTACTTCTGTATTTACTGTTTGTCTCGGTCAATGGCGCTATAATTTTGTGGTGAATGCTGGTGTTGAGGGTTTCTGGTTTACCCAGTTGACAATGTGCAGTTCGTTGGTCTGCAACCTGGTATTTCTCCGGCGCTCGGCTCTATGCTCAGGTAATTCACTTGTTCCCTGCTATAGTTCCTTGTTTGCTATTCAAGCTGTGTCTAACAATACTCGGCCCCTCCGTGGTAAGAGTTTCACTTCGTTTCGGTGAGTTGTGGACTCGGTTCACTTTCAGGTATGGCTCTCCCCTTTAGCCATACACGGCTTCGCTTCTTGCTAATTTGTTTTTAGCTTGACGGCTTCGTTTCTGGTTCGAGGGTTTTATTTTGGTAACAAACCCTAACTTAACTCCTTTGTAATGGTTGCAGGTGACCAGTTCCATAGCTCTTGCAAAGATTTCGGTCGATATTTCTCCCGGGTAGCTCTGTTCTTATCTTGGTCGATTTCGTGGCTCTTTGTTTTGGCTGTGTCTGCTTGTGTCTGTAGTCTGTATATTGGATGCTTCCGTGGCTCTCTGTTCTTGCTGTAGTTACTTGCGTCTGTATGATTAATAGTTGTAGCGTTTAATGTTTGGCTGTTCCAACCCGTAGCCGTGGTGTGGAGGGTTGCTGTAGGTTCTGTTAATTGATGGTTCGATTCATCGAACCCTCGTCACACAGTTCATTCATGTAATTTTAAATTCGACAAGCCTACAATGTATTATACAGTGATATGTAATCTATGATTAAGTTTGATGTTGTTTGTTACCCGGTTTCGACTGTGGGTCGTTGTGTTCTTCGAAACTATTCGCTTCTTTCCGCCTGTTGCTCACTCTCGGTCTCGGCTTATCTTTAGACTTGTGGTATTTGGAATATCGGTCACTGTGTTTGCCTACAACAATATTGGATATGCAATAATATATATGTGAACTTTTTGTGAGTCTCTGTCACTGTGTTTGCCTACAACGAATTAATTGTACAGAAATATATATAGAAATTTCTAATACAGAGGACTTATCTATTCCATTCGTATGTCTACTTGTGCACAAAATTTTAGATGAAGGAAATTTGATATATATTTCTCTAATTCTCTTTTCAAATTGCTTAGCTGTTGAACCCCTCTGGGTCATTTTGTCTGTCCTTTTATACAATAGTTACAGGCAGTTAGATAACTGCAGATAGTTATTCCTTACAGTTTGTCAGATAGTTATTCTAATACAGTTTGCCTGGCAGTTACTATAAACTTACTTTACCTGTCTATGCGTTTGTTTACTTTGTCTTCTTTGTTCCACAAGGGTTTTCTGTTTACATTGCTTATTGATATTAATCTAATCTAACAACTATAAGACCTGTTGCTACAGTAAAGTAAAATAAATAAAAATTAACTAACAGAATCTAATGTTGTAGTTGACTTTGGAAGAAATTAAATAAAAAACG
This sequence comes from Pinus taeda, assembly GCA_000404065.3. Taxonomy (NCBI): domain Eukaryota; kingdom Viridiplantae; phylum Streptophyta; class Pinopsida; order Pinales; family Pinaceae; genus Pinus; species Pinus taeda. Next base: position 7,124 of record APFE031441602.1, read on the forward strand.
TAAGAACTCTGACAGACTTGCTATCCTTTTGTCGAACTGTTCATCTTTCCCAAACTTCTTCAGAAACTTTGTCCGCCCTTTCTCGGTCTTCACCCTGTCGACCAGATGCTCCTGCATCATTGTTGAAGTAGAATTAGATGTAGTTCCACTTGATGTACATGGAGTGGTATTTGGAATTCCCTATAATTACAAGTATGATAAAATATTCATGTAGAAAGCCAACTAGTATCATCTCATCAAGGATGGAAATTCCTTAACCATCAACACATATAATGGAAACTCCAATTTTTTGTTGGTAAGTGCCAACCAAGCCAAGAAACTAATCAATTCTAGAAAGACATATGTTTTACTATTCTTTAAATAAAACCAATGTGTTGAAGATTTGATGAGAGAAAATTCATCTTTCAAGGGGTGTTATAAGGAACAAAACCAACAAATGGAAGAATTGATATAATAATATAAGGGTGTGTTTTAAGAGACTAAAGGGTTATCCTCCAAGAGGGAAGTGTGTTGATTTTATTGTAGCTTCAATAAGTATTCAAGTCGGACCAAAAGAAATGAATTGAAAATTTTCACCTCCAAAAGTAGAAGTAATCTCCATATTGTTCAAACCATCCCATTTTTTTGTATCATATAATTCATATTCGTATTTCTAGTAATGACATCATCACAGTTTTGAATATGGAAGTTCGATAAGTCATAAAGGCAAGATACGACTTGTTAAGTAGGATGGACCAAGTATGTTCCATACACTTGTGAAGTGTGATATGTTGAATTGAAATTATTGTAAGGACATGTGTAGAGATACTTCCTCTCATTGCATCATACTATAGGATATGTGTTCAAAAGTAGTGTTGTATACCTTGTAGTATTGTGGAAATATATTTTATGACTGAGGTGTCATTGCTTGATGTTACAAATTGAATCAAAGGAGAAAAGTTACTTCATGTATATAGAAACAAATTCCAATTATAACATGAAAAAGTTTGTATTTGGAAGTCCTAGGTTTTTTTCACAATACCCCCTATAATTTTTAAACCTTTTATGGGGACCCTCCATGTAAATCTTAGTCAAACAAATCCTTTAATACTTTAATTTTTTTTATTTTGTGATATTTTAGCTTTTCTTATATTTTCATTTTGATTGCTCTATTACATGTGTTTTGTTGTAATTTTCCAATGGTTCAAATTTCACCTCATTGTGACTTAAAATTTAGAAAATATCTATAGTCAAAGTTTGGTTGAATTTCATTACCTCGATGTAAAATTTGTAAATTTGTATTTTATTATATTTTTACAAATTGTAAATAAAATTTATATGAATATGTAATATTTTTTATTAAATTGATTTAACCTTAATTGACTAAGTTAATTAAAATTAATTATTTATAAATATAATTTTAACTATTTAACAATGACATAGAGTATTCTTCCCCAGTTCCCTAACTTCTTAGAGGTATTGTAATTTCATTTTTGCCAAACCCACCCAGGTTCACTAGACTTCGGAATGAAGGCAAAGAAGCACAAAGAGCAAATTATAATTAAAATGGGAGCTTATATTTATTAATGGGTAGATAAAAAATACCTTGGAGTGGTGGCGGGCTCGTACTCCACTCACAAGCCTCCACCCACTGCCTCCTTTATTCCTTTACATGTACATGCATCCCCTCATTTACTTTTACTTTGAAACCATTAAAAACTTAAACTCCTCTTTTGAATTTTTAAATTTATTTATTATATTTGTTTATTTTATTTATATTTTATTTTAAATATTTTTAAAGTTATTTAAACTTAACATTAATAAAAAACATATTAGGACTATGTATTTTCCAATAGTTTGCTAATTTGGGAATTTCAATTTTGGAGGCTAATATCTTGAATTTTATGCAATGAAAATGAGCACATGAGAGGTTGTTGGAAATATCATATCTTCCAAAAGGATATGGGAGTGGTTGTATGACCAAATTCGATCATTAACCACTCCAAAAAAAATAACATAATTTACAGTGATGAATTTGCATCAAAAAATCAATTTATGAGTTTGTTTTGGAGAGTTTTCATCCTTCCAAAGTGGCTTGTTGTTGCAAATTAGTTTTATAAGATCAATTTCCTAAATCTTCTCTTCACAAGCAAGCAAGGGGAAAACTTAGATTTGGTTTTATTAAACTATTAAATTAAATTCTGATCGGTTAGTTTATTTTTCAAAATTTTGGAAATCTTAGTTTTTCCTTATTTTAATTGGTTTTAATTTTTATTTTGTTTGGTTCTTTGTAGACCTTGGTGGAAATGACGAGGAAAAGAAATCTTGGAGAAAATGGATTGCACTGGCAATGAAGAGAAAGGGATTCTTTCCAACTAAAATCAAAGATCTCAACCATTCTTTCAAAAACTCTCCTTTTTGGGCATTTATTTTTGTAATTATAAATAACAATAGGGAAAAGGAGAAAAGGCTTCTACTTGTTTTCAAAAACAGAGTTTATTGCACTATTGTAGAGGACTGAATTTTGTATAAAATTGGATATATTTGGACTAGATTTTAAGAGGTGTATTCCAGCTCCAAAATTTCATGATATCATGGAATTTTTTAGAAATCATGTACTCAAATGCTACAATCAGGTATGAAATTTTTGTGCACTAATGTCAAAGTTAGAGGTTGATTGAAGGTCTTCATTTAAATTTAATTATGGTTGAATCATTCATCAAGATAACTATTTGATTGTTGGGTTACAGTATTACAAATTTGAGTTGATTGTATGCTTATCTAAACATTGAAAACCTATATTTTAGTGACAACTCTTATTCATATTAAAGATAGGCAATGACTTTGAATAGACATGCATATTATCACTTATAACTATTTAGTAGATTGATGACAAGTTTATCTTTGTTTTAGTCATGATTATATTAAGAACTATTTCTTTAATGAAATTATACTACTTATTTTCAATTCATTTTATTTGAATATAGAGGTATGTGCAGCACAATACCAATTTATTGGTAGTTGAATGTATATATTTGTTCAAATAAGTAGCAAGTAATAGAATTATTTCCTTCTCTTATTTACTTGACTTTTTTTCTAAATTAAAGTTGGTCCAAATTTCAATATTTTTCTCTTGATTGAGAGGATGATTGATCCTTCTTTTAATCGAGTTAGATTTAATATATTCTTTTGATTGCTTCCATAATAGATTATATTTTATTTGCATTTAGATTTAGATTTAGATTTAGTGCTCATATTTTAGAATTTTCCTTACATATGAGAAACTGCATTGGTGGTTTGGTTGAGCCCTTATGTCAGCTTAATAACTACATTACAAGCATGCTACAAGAGGGTAAGTTTGATCAAATTTTCTTGTTGATAAGTTATTAGAAACACCAAAATTCAACAGGGAGAGAGAGGGTAATTTGACCCATTTGAACAATTCATAATCACCTTTTCAAAAGGATAAGGATTTCGTTGGGACCATGACTGGGCGACCTACCCATTGTTGATTTCATTCATTTTTTTCCATCAACAGGCTTGAAGGATAGGATCAAAAAAACCTATTGTTTGTGGATAAAACCCTAGAGATAGACCTATTAGATCAATGTTTTTGTTAAAATAAGAAACCCTAGCTCATGCAAGGAAGGAGAGAAAACCTTAGTTCATAAGAAACCCTAGCTCATGAGTTGGCATATGGATTTTAATGACTCCTGCAAGGAGGAAAATATCAAGAGGGAGTTGACAATATTTGAAAAAGATAAGTACTTTTTATATCTATTCATTGATTATTATTGTTTTACTATTAATTAGTCTCTTAGCTTTGTTTTTTTTGTTGGATTATAATTTTTCTTCCATGGTCTCCTAGTGAGGGTTGAAGGTACATCATGAAGGTTGACAAGGCTCTAGAAACAAATGGAAGTGTTGGAAGAATAAGGAAAAATTTGTGACAAGAGGGTTCTCCCAGGATCAATAATGTGTTCAAGAGAGAAATTGTATTAATCGTACCTAACGACGAGAAGAGCTCCTAGATTAGAGGGAGCGGGTAGGCCATCAAATTTGAAGAATGCTATGATGGAGGAAATTGTGTTGAAGACAAGTTGGTGGTGACTTCCATGTGAATATGAAGATGAATTATGTGGTATATGGAAGCAAGGAGAAGCACACAGAAATAATCATGAGGATTCTCATAGAAAAAGTGAGTCGACTATGTGGAGACTCCAGTTTCCAGGTACACTTATGTTACAACTGTTATTTTTCATGCTTATATTATTGTTTGAAAATTACATGAAGTGGATGTCGAGACCTCTTTCCCCAATGGATTATTTCAGGAAGAAGAAGTGCACATAGAGCTACCTAAGGGATTTGTCTTACATGAGAGGGAATCTCATTTTTACAAAATAAAGAAGGTTTTGTACGGACCTTAGACATGACATTTTTGGATATAGGGATAGAAAATGTCCTAGTAGACCTCTTTAACATATGACTTGCCTTCGACAGAAGTGAAAGAACTCACGTGATAGAGGGAGTAGTAGTGGGAAGAGGATTTTCCTTCATGACCTGGGTTTGACCTAGGTTTGATTACTAGTTAGTTCTAATTTATTTTGACTTGAAAGATGATACTAGTATCTCTTATTGAAATGAACAATTTTTCTAAGGAAAGGTTGTTGTTTTTTTCCCTAGTTAGGGTTTTCCCAAGGTAAAAATGTGTGTCTCTTTTGTTTTCTTGTCCCTTCATGATCCTACTCTCATTATTGTTTTGTTTTTTATATTTCCTATGTATAATTTACTAATGATGAATGTGATATATTATGATTTGGTTAATGAGTCACTGGAACATAATTGTTAGTGTAGTAACCATGAAAATTCAACAAAGTGGAGCACAAAATATAGCTATTTTCAGACTCTCCACAACTAAACATTGGCTCGTACAAGTGGAATTTTATATAAACAAAAAGTGGGAAGAAGCAGTTGCAACAACTAACAGAACACAATTTTTCTCGACCAAGTACCTCATCATGTGGTTCACCCATTATAATTGTGCCTAAGAATTATGCAACATGATAGATGTGCATTCATTACAAGGTTTTATAAAACAATATGGTCATGATAAACTAACCCTTTCCTAAGATAGATGATCTATTGGATGAATTGTAGCAAAAAATATACTTCACCAACTCGGACTTAAAGTCAAGGTATCACCGGGTTTGAGAATGTGAAGAGGATACCTAGAAGACTTCCTTTAAAGCCAAAGATGGTGTGTATGATGATTAATTATGTTGTTTGGCATATGCAATGCACCAAGTACATTCATGAGGTTAATGAATGATATATTTCACCCTTTTATAGGTTCATTTTGTATTTCTCATGTGGATGCTATACTAGAACACTGCTACCTAGGAGGAGCACCTCTCCCATTTAATGTAGGTGTTAGAGACAATGAAGAAGCACCAATTGTTGGCACATCCCAAGAAGTATGATTCTGCATAGTAGAATCACATCTGAAGAAGTGTGATTCTGCACCGACTATTAGTATCTCTCTCTCCCTCCTACTTCCATCCCCTCTCTCTCTATCCCTCTTTCCCTCTTTCCCTCTCTCCCTCTCTCCCTCTCTCCCTCCCTCCCTCTCTACCTCCCCCCCGCCTCCCATCTCTCCCTCCCCTCCCCCAACCTCCTTCCTTGCTCTCTCCCTCTCCCTCTCTCTCTCTCTCTCTCCCTCCCTCCCTCCCGCAACCTCCTTCCCCCTCTCTCCCTCCTCCTCTCTCTCTTTATTCCTCCCTCGCTCCCTCCCTCCCTCTTTCCCTCCCTCCCTCTCTCTTCCTCTCTCTCCCTCTCTCCCATCCGTCTCTCTCTCGACCGCTCTCTCTCTCTCGCCCCCCTCTTTGTCTCTCTCTCTCTCCCCCTCTTTCTCTCCCTCCCTCTATCCTTCCCCACACATCCTCCCTCTCTCTCCCTCGCTCTCTCCCTCTCTTTCTCTCCCGAACTCTCCCCCTCCTCATGTATCTCTCCCTCCCTCCCTCTCTTTCTCTCTCTCCTTCCCTCCCTCCCTCTCTCTCTCTCTCCCTGTCTTTTTCTCACTCTCACCTTCTCTCTACCTCCACCTCTCCCTCTCGCTCCCCCCTCCCTTTATCCCCCTCCCTCTTCCCCTTCCTCTCTCTTCCTATCTCACTTTCTCCACCCCCTTTCTCTCTATCTATCTACCTATCTATATTTCTCTCGCTCCTTGTCTCTCTCTCCCTCTCTTTATCTCTATATCTCCCTCATTATCTATGTCCTCCTTGCTCTCTCTCTCTCCCATCTCTCCATTTTCCTATGCCTCTCTTTCTCTCTCTCTTGTATTCTCTCTCTCCCTATCTCTCTCTCCATCACTCTCCCTCTCTATAATTCTATAATCCTCTCTCTCCCTCTCTCTTCTCCCCCTCTCTCTGTCTATGTACCTTGTCACTCTCTCACTCTCTCTCTATCTCTCCATATCTTCCTCCCTCAC
>APFE031441613.1:5095-15954 GCA_000404065.3 Pinus taeda
CGGAGGGTGCAAAAGTGCATGTTCCGAGGACAAGTTTTTGACAAATTTCAAGACCCTTCTCTAAATGCATGAGAAGGGTTTAAATACTACTAACTAAATCTAAAAATATTTTATTACAAAAATGTAGGATACAGTTTAAATGACCATGCTTATTTTAGGTAAAAATAAAGCAAAATTAATACTAACACTGAATCTAAAACTAAAACTAACAGCTAACTATTTGTGTATCTATTCCTTGAAATCGCAAGCGTTCAACATTTGTTTGAGAAGAGTCGGTTGGCCGACTTCCGACTTTAACTTTCCTATGAAAATGGAATCAGTAAGAGCTAGCGCCATCTTCTCAACAGAATTGATGATACATTTGAGAGTCATGCACTGGATGTGTGGTTTTACCAAATACGCCCAGTAAGAATCCCAATTCAACTTAGTTAATCTTTTGATTGATTCTACCTTTTCTTGAGCCTTTTCTTTCCAGCCTATCTGCAGATGCTCTTCATATTTACATGACCACTTTGAGGATATTCTGATAAATACTACTCGTTTTAGAATTCAAGTTTTGCTTTTTTTCCTTTAGCATTATTTCCTACAAACTTTTGGGTTTACAGGTGACTGAGCAATTAGAGGCTTTCGTCTTCAAGGGTTTTGCCCAACGATGCACGATTAGGCACTAATCGCGCATCAGAAACTGCCTTCGTTTCTTAATCTGGGTTTCCTTGGTGCGTTTTTCGCCTCTCGCGTGCTTTTTGTTAGAGGGCATAAAGCTTAAATTTTATGGAAATAGTGACTCTATGAGTTCTTGACTCTGAGTGCTAAATTGTCTGTTTGTGATGTCAGTGCTGTCCAGTACCCATTTAACCATGTTCGTGTATGGAAGAATTTTGGGCCTCACTGCTATTCGGTGCAAGAACGAGCAAGCTAGCTCTGTAGCAGATGCCTCAGAAGACCCATGTGAGCCTGCAGTAGCTGTAACCTCCATCATTTTTGGATTTTCTTCCTCAAGTAGACTATACATGCCTTCCCAAGTAGTAATATCAACATCTCTGTTACAGGCGGTGTCTGTATACAAGGGCGACATTTCTTTGTCTTCAGAACTCGTAGCTTTGCCTTTCTTTCCCATAATATCCTGAATACGGCTTTGTATAGTTCTTTGTTCTTCGTTCTTCCAGTTTACAAATGAGTTGAGAATAATGATAAGTAAAGGTGATGGGAAAGCTTTAAATGCCGGAGACATATAAAATATACCACCTTATGTGAAATGGCTCTTCGATCAACACAAAACCATATTTCATTAATGATTGGCAACTAACTCATTGATTAAAATTAAAGTGCATAACCAAGTCTCGGTTTATGGAAAAATCTTTTTCAAACAACGAGCCTTAAAGATCTGTGATGAGGCGTTTGCGATTTGCTTCACAATATCGTAGTATCGCAGATCGCAAAATCACAACATCGCAACATCGCAATATCGCAATATCGCTGGAGCGTAGCATATGAAAATCATCTGTTAATGTGTTTTCCGCGAAATGCAATTTTCCATATGCGCCATCGCATATCGGCGGTTGGAGGTTTTTCATCGTAAGTGATATCTGACGCATGTGATGCGATGAATATTTTTAGTGCGTAGTTTCGCATCACGATCTCGCAATCTTAGAATTCCGCTTGTAAGGAGGTATCCATTACCCTTTTTGCAATGCGATATTTCTTAAGGAGTGATTTTATCCTACCTTGTCATAAACTTAAGTCTTTTTAGATTTTTCAAAGGTATTCTCCTAATTTTATGATAGTAAGTTTTATTGAAAAAGGAAATACAAGCACTAATTGGTTTTTAATTTTTTTTTTTGACTAAGGGCCCCCACTTATTTAGTATTAGTGATAATACTAAATAAGAAGGGGGGACGTTGTTGCTGGCCACAACAGGTCCCACCTCCTCAAAAGGTAACAGATATTCAGAGTTTCCTCAGCTTAGCAGGGTATTATAGAAGATTCATTAAGGATTTTAGTAAGCTATCCTCTCCATTGTTTGGACTTTTGGGAAAAGATGTTGAGTTCATATGGACTGACAACTGTCAAGAGGCTATGGATACCTTGAAAGATAAACTGATAACTGTCCTAATTTTGAGAGGTCCAAACTGGGCCCTACCTTTCCATATTCACACAGATGCCTCAAAAAAAGCAATAAGAGTAGCCTTAGGGCAAGTTGATGAGAAGCTGCCTTATGCCATATATTTTGTCACTAAAAACCTATCCAAGGCAGAATTAAACTACACTGTAACCGAAAAGGAGCTCCTAGCTATAGTCCATTCCCTAAATAAGTTCAGACACTACATCACTGGCTATCAAACATTCGTACACACCAATCATGCTGCAATTAGGTATTGATTAATAAACTAGACGTAAATGCTCGTATCAGTAGATGGTTACTTTTATTGCAGCAATTTGATTTGACCATTGTTGATAAACCGGGTAAGGAAAATGTTGTTGTTGATTTTCTATGTAGATTAGATCTGCCTGCAGGTGAAGAAGGAATGGTGAATGATCAAATGCTAGATGAACACCTATTCGTTATTTCAGTACTCTTTCCGTGGTTTGCTGATATAGAAAATTACTTGGTTTTAGCACAGTTTCTGCCACACCTGTCCTCCAAAGAGAAGAGCAAGATCGTGAGGAAAAGTGCCCCATTCACCTGGATTGGGGGCAACCTTTTTAAGCTTGGCCTAGATCATATTTTGAGGCGATGTGTCAGGGAGGAGGAAGTTTTTGACATTCTCCTAACCTGTCATGATGGGCCCTGTGGGGACCATTTTGCAGCAAAAAGGACTACCTTCAAAATTCTGCAAGTAGGTTATTATTTCCCACTCGTCATCAAGATGTCAGAAAATATATTAGCCATTGTGACCGATGTCAAAGGATGGGGAAACCTACTCCAAGGGATGAGATGCCCCTGCAACCTCAAGTGACTTTCTAGCCATTTGAAAAGTGGGGCATGAACTTTGTGGGTCCCATCAACCCTCCTTCAAAACATAAATCTTACATCATTGTGTGTACTGATTATCTGACAAAATGGGCAGAAACAAAGGCTATCAAGGCAGCGACAAAAGAAAAAGTAGCTGAGTTTTTTAGGGAAAACATCTTTTACAAGTTTGGTTATCCAAGAGAATTAATTACAGATCAAGGGAGTCAGTTTACCTCCAATCTGATTGAAGACCTGCTCACACATCACAAGATTAAGCACAAAACTTCCACCCCTTATCTCTGCAAGCAAATGGACAGGTGGAAGTCACTAATAGAGATTTGGAAGGGATTTGACTAAGGCAGTGAGCAACAGTAGAAAAAAATGGGCAGATCGATTGGTTGAGGCCACGTGGGCCTATAACACCACATGGAAAACCACGAAATGGTTCACACCCTATGAGCTGGTATACGGGAAGAAGGCTTTGCTGTCAATAGAATTTGAATATAACACATTGAGGATGGCAGCTCAGCTGGACCTAAATCTCAGCCATGCACAAAATGAAAGGTTACTTCAGCTAAATGGATTGGATGAGCAGAGATTGCAGGCCCTTCTACACTCAGAGGTAATCCAACTTCAAAGAAAAATATTGGATGACAGACACCTCAAAGAAAAACAATTCCAAGAAGGAGATTGGGTGCTCCTGTATGATTCAAGATATAAAGATTTCAAGGGAAAACTAAGGACAAGATGGCTGGGACCATACACAGTAGAAAAATGCAATGACAATGGTTCAGTCCTGATCCAGACAATCGATGAAGAAGCCATCTCCATGCTCGTCAATGGGCATTGATCGAAGATCTACAGGAATCCCCTTTCCAAGCAAGAATTCATTGAGAGTCTGAGTAAAACCGTGTTGGTAGTGGAGCAGGTCTCTGTGTCCACTCCACCCACACCTTGAGCTAAAAAAAAAAAAAAAGAGAAGAAAAAAGAAAAAAATAGAAAAAAAAATAAAAGATCCCTGGGTGAAAACCTCTTGGAGGTGCCCAGGGTAGGCAATGAGGGTGAAAACCTCCCGGAGGCACCCCATCTATCTCATAATAAAAAATAAAAAAAAGAGAAAAAGAAAAGGATGGAATGAAAAAAATAGAAAAAACCTAACTTCTTTTTTAATGCATTGCAGGTTGCAGGAGGGTCACACAAAAGAAAAAACATGACCAGGCTACATACACCCTTGATAACCCATTCCTCCATCACCATTGTCTTTTTCCATGCCTTGGTCTCGTTTGGTCTGAAAATTTTGCATCCTACAAGAAACTCTGTGCATTCTACAGGAGGGTCCTATAGAAACTACAGAGAGCCCAAAATCAAGTCAGAGAAGAATCCGAGGGCTGGAAATTTGTCCAGAAGGCCTGTGGACCTCCTTGCCAGCATCCATCTACCTAATTCTCCATTCCATCCCTGCACACCCACACTTCCACTTGCTTTTCCTTCCCTTCATAGACAAATACAAAAATTATGTTTCTTTCATTCTTTAAACAAAAAAATGATGATGAATAAAGAAGCAACATTCTTCACTTGGTTCTTACCTGATGTATTCCATCTATCACTCCTCTCCTTCAAAACCTTGTGCAGTTGTCTCTTCAGTCCCTGCTCAAGCATCAACTGGGAATTTTAGAGGGAGAAGCAGCTACAAGAAATCCTGCAGGATTCCTGTAACAGCTGATACCCTTAAAAAAACAAGCTCCAGAGGCAGGATCAGTGCAGCAAAGATGTATACAATGTACGAGGAGCAGTGCCTGATCGAAAATCACCAGTTCAAAGGCCACGAGCACGAGTAACAACAATAATAATAAATAAAAAAACTAGAGTGAGAAGTACGAGCATGCAGGGCACAATAGCGACTAACAGGTAAGTGGCAAAACCTGTTCCTCTGTTGCATGAATATTATTTAGAAACTGCATGAAAATTGAGATGGTCACAATCACATGAAATCGATGTCCAGCTAACTTGCCACTCTCGTTCAATTCAAATCACCCTTTTTGAGTTCAAACAAGCTTCGTTCCATTCAAACAGCAGTTCAGATATGTAGTCAGCACGTGTGGCTCGTCAACTCGGGAAGAAAAAACTCAGAACCGGTAGTGGTGGCAGTGTATAATGGGAATAATGGAAGTGATGGTGAGAAGGCAACATGAAATACCATTATGGTACTGGAGTAGGACCAATGGTCCGAACGGGGATAACGTACCCATCCTGCCACCTCACTTCACCACCGCAGATCACGCCATCAGCTTAAGTACACCGCGGTCGAAGCCTCCACCACCTTTTGCTTTCATTTGAGTCGACGAGCTCTCAACTGCAACACTCACCTACCACCTTCGGAACAGCAAACCAGTCGTTCTCTGCCAGTTTTCAAAAACCTCTTGCTTATTAGGCTCTACAGGAGCATTATCGCATTCTATAGGAGCTAGAACACCGTCTACAGGAGGCTATCTACAAGAAGGCCAGAGAGCAGCTTTGCAGAGGAAAAATTCAAAATTTTGCCAAACTTGAGCTCGAAAAGAGGTAGGCTCAGAAACCCACTGTGCATGTGATATATCTATACAAGGTGGTGGAATTAGAAGCACAGTATTGGGTTGAAAAAGGAAAGGAACGTGAGCACAAAATTCTACCTATGTTTTTCTGAGTTCTACACAGTCTCTCCGTTTTCTTCTCTGCACTCAAAATCTATCTTTCCCTTCCTCATATTCTTTTGAAAAAATAGGTACAACCACAGAAAATCAAGCCTAAGAAAGAACAAATTTGCAAGTTTGTTTACTCTGTGAGAAGAAAAAACATTATTTTGTATATTCTCTCTGCTGTTAGAACATTGAGTCCCTCCAAAAGCCCGAGAAGTAAATTCAGCTTGAAAACAGTTTGAAGGGAGGGAAAAATTGCAAATTGATGTTGTGAAAAAAGAAGAACACGATAAATTCCCTCTCTGGTTTTAGAAAGACAAACATCGACCATTCCTCTGTTTCCAGTTTTGAAAATTGTTGCCTTCTTCCTCACCTGAGCATTTTCAGAAGTCACTAAACACCATGCTAGGAGGTTTTATGAGAAAGGAGCCTTTGAACTCCAACAAATTGCATGAGCACCCCGAAGTGGTGGCCCTCTTCACCAGGGAAAACTGGATGTCTTTCTTTGAGAGAATTCATGGATATGATGAAGAGGTGACAGAGGAATTTTTAATGTCCTTAAGACCCCATTCAAAAACACATGCTACAGTCAGTTTCAGGGGTCTGACCCTAGAGCTTACACTAGATTTTATCAGCAAAATCATAGGTCTTCCACTTGGTCTCCCTTGGAGCAAAGAAGAAAAACCACTAGGACAGGTTGCTAAAAGGACATTTTTTCAGCATGATGAACATCCTGTAGAGGATAAGAATGGGATCAAAAGGACAAGTCTACCTCATGAAATATATCTCTTGTGAGGGAAGATTCATTATAGTTTATGGTTATCACTTCAGATTATTGCATGAATTAAGATATGGAATGGACTTACTTGCAGCTAGAAAACTTAGTCTGCCATATTTTCTCCTCCAGTCTTTGATAGAGTGTGGCACCAAACTGAACGTAGGGGTCCTAAACCAGCTGGCCCACCATGGCCTCATTAAATTATTGGTAGAGGATTCCCTCCACACATACACCATCCCTATAGCCTGGGAAATTTTCCTAAATATGACTAGGGAAGACGACATAAAAACTCTCACAGATGAACTTAGTCCATCCGACAGTGAATAGGAGGAGCAAACAAAGGAACTTGAAAAGGAAATCCCTGAGGAAGCACAAGATATTCAAGAAGAGGAAGAAACAGAGGAAAAACAGAGAGAAGAAGAGAAAAAGAATACATCCATAGTCGAACCTAAGGCAGAGAATGAACAACATCAAGAGCAGAAAAGAGAAAGAGGACAAAAGTTGACAAGAAGAAGACCAAGACAACTCAGAAGAAGACTGCCACTGGAAAGGCAGAAACTCAACAGGAAAAAGAGAAAACACCACCTGAGACAACAGAAACAGTAGACACCGACAAAACTGTAGAGGGTGAAGAAGAAAAACAGCAGGAAGTAATATCCCCTGAAACACTGGTAAGGGAAGTAGCATTTGTGCTTGCTGCATTGAGCACTAAGCAAAAGGGAAAAAGGAAAAGACAGACATAAATGTATTTCAAAGCCCGAAGGAGCACCATAATCAAGGTGGGCAAGCCCCAGCCACCATTGAAAGAACCCATTATCATTGAGAATGCACCAACTGTGACAAAGGAGGAATCTCCCTCCAAAATTTCTATCACCTATGAGAGAGGGAGTCCCAAGACCTCCACCTAGAAGGAAAGGATTAAATTGATGGACTCTAAAGTAGTCCTACAGGAGACACAAATCTCTATACAGGAGACACTGGCCAAGCTCAACGAAACTGAAAAACTAGAAAAGAAGGCAGAGGAACAGTCCCAAGAGGAAGGTAAGGCGAAAGAAATACTAGAACCGGGACCTCAGCCTAACTTAGGCTCCTATTACAATCTTCTGGAGGGTGGGAAGATCATCCCACAAAAATTCGTTGTACCTCTTTTCTTCAAACTAGAAAAAGAAAGGGCCAGGACCCACACCTGGATGCAGATTGCTAAATCTAAAGGAGTCGAAGATATAAGGCACATGGAAAACAAGTTGAGAGAGATGAGCAGGGAGTAGAGCATGGTAAGGCACACAGAGAGCATCAGAAGAGCTCAACTACAGGAAGAAAATGAACTGTTAAAAAAACAATTACAGGAACAGGAACCTCAAGGGAAGCTAAGCTGCCAATCTTAGAAGGATAGAAACAACAATAGGGACCCCAGGCAGATAGTGAGGCAACAGAGAAATAGCAGTAAGAAGAAGAACCACAGAAAGATAGTGAAACACTGATGAAACAACAACAAGAAAGAGAATCTCAGGCAACAACTGAAGTGCTGATTTTGAAAAAACAGTTGCAAGAAAACAAAGCCCAGCTAGCCTGCATGGCTAGCTGGGCAATGGAGGCCTTGTAGTGTAAACAACCAGCTAAATCCTATGCACTGTATCTCAAAGACCAATGGCTCCAATTCCAGATTAAAACATTGGCCTAGAGGGGTACAATCCCATTTCAAGATTATGGTCAGTTTATGGATTTATGTGATCATAGTTCAACTGAGGATAAAGCAAGGTTAGTAGAATTTTACCTACACAACATGGCACTTCCTGACATGAATTTATGGGATCCAAATGCAGCATTGGGATACTTACAGCTAATGGCTATGGCTTCTTGGATGAGCCATGAGGAAAAGAGAGCAGTGGAAATTCAGAAGATAATGACAAAAGAGCTAAGTGAGCCCCTGATGATAAGGGTATAACCAACAGAACCATTGGCTCTCATCTATGCCCATGAACACCTTGCAGCCAATCCCCAAGTTCTTCCTGATTATGTTGACAGGCAAGCACAAGCTATTGCTCATTTTGAAGATATGGAGAGATTGTTTGGTGATGACTACCTTCATGCATGCATGAGAAGGTGGAATACATTGCCACATAGCTTAAGTATTAGGGAGTATCACTCCCCAAACAGAATGAGGGAGGCCATGAGGAGAGTACCCTTATAGAAACACTCAATGCAAAACTTGAAAGACAATTGGATTGGTCTTAAGTTCAGTCCTCCAATACGGTTAGGACTGTTGGAAGGAGTGAAGGAGGAGGAAGAACAGAAACAATGGGAGGAAGTGGACAGGAAAGCAGGTTTCCATGATAGAGAGGAAGACATCACATCAGAGGCTTGGGATGTCAGGGAATCTGTTAGAGCTATTAAAGATGAAGAGCTGGATTAGTTGCTCAGAGGATGAGCAACCCATTTAGCAGGGGGGTGATGATGAGCCCCAAAAATGGGTAACTATATGGGCTCATTCTGCCTATTATTTTCATTTAATCCACCATTCTCCATATTTTTATGCATGTTTTTGAATATATTTATGTCAATAGGGTGAATGGGGATAGTCACTTTGCCATGTAGTCTAATGAATGTTTATTGCAGATTTTTTGGGACGATTTTTCACAAAGACAAGGAAATCATGAGAAAATGGCAGCCAAACTCATGAAAACAGGGTAGAGGACTTGTAGGAGGGGTGTCTCCTTCATTAATGACCCTTTCCTTGAATTCTCCACCAGCAACTCGAAGTACATAAGCCCACATTGATGATTCCAAGGGGCAGCTAAGCAAGTCAAGTAGGGTTGCTGTTATCTTGAGTTCTAGGCACCGAGTTCCTTAAGTTTAGGAGGACTGTTGGGAGTCCCCACTTGTATAAATAAGAAGGCTTCAAGCCTCAGTAGGTTAGCCATTTCTTAGTCTATTTTCACACTTTGGTGCAGAATTGTACTCAACTCATTTTCAAGCTCTTTTTGAGATAGTTTTTATGTGATGTAACTGCTATTTTTGACAATAAAGATGAATGAAGTTTTGAGCCAGCACTGATTTTTTTTCCAGGGGCTTGAAGCTCTTGGGTTAGGGCCCAACCCAAGTTTCCCAGCACCTCCTTTGTGTACTTATATGCTTTTGTTTCCATTCATGAGTTAACTTCTGCTGCATATACTCATTTTACTTCATTACATTAGGTTGCTTTTGATGGTTAGAATAGTTGTTTTTGCTTCAAGTTGCTTAAGTAAGTTGCTGCAGTGATAGAAAAATATCCAAAAAAGGCTACCAGTAGGTCTGGATCTCCTTTCTCCCTCCTTGGGACCATGATTTGAGGTCAAGGCACTACTGTTGTGACCAAAACCACAGTTTTTGCTCGTTCATGCAATTGCTAGTGTGACACTTTGATTTGGAAAAGCTGATATTGGTTTAGATTTAATTGCTCAGATCATTTTATGCCCTTTTTCCATAGTTATCTCACATGCTTTCCTATTCATAAAGTATTGTTCAGCATTTTTCTGGTTTTAGGTCAGAAATTAGGTTAAGATAGACAAAACTCTTTTTTTGGTTCTTGCTTTGGTCAGTTTTGAGAAGTAAGTGTGCAGCTCTCTTATAGAACATTCCATTTCATCATTCCTCCATTGAAAAATGAACATAAACTCACTTCTCCAAGATTCCCCACTCATCTGCCACATTTCGCCAATCTGCCCTAATTTCTACGTTTTTCCATAAAGGTTCTCTTTTGCCCTTTGAACAAATCCAACCATCTCATTTATCCTTGACTTTCCTTGACAAGTTCTAGACCCCTTAATACCTTCATCTAGCCTTCATTTCCCCTTTCCCATCATTTTCCCACCTTCAAACCTCCAAAAACCACTTTCGGCCTCCTCTTGTAGATCCTCCTGTAGAACCTCCTATAGATCCCCTGCAGCCTCTTGTAGAAGTTCTTGTGAGTGATTTTTCAAAGTCTGATCGCAATGGAAGTCTTCAGAAGGGTACTAGGGGCTTCTTAGGACCTCTCCACACCTTCCTCACCATTTGCAAAAGCCAACTCCATCTTCCTTTGCCACCAAACCTCTGCATTATCACAACCAGTCAAATCATAAGCATAATAATTCCACATAAAAACACTCAAAATTACAAAAAGATGATTTCTTCTCATTTCTCTTCAAAATTAGTTTGAATAAATGAAATTTACCTTTTCAATAGTCAATGGCACCCATTTTAGTAGTTTCCATCTCCTTTCTTGCAAAAGTAGGGTTAGTAGGTAAACTAGGGTTTGCTAGGGTTTGCGTTTCATTTCAGTTTCCATTCTCTTTCTGCAAGTAGAATAGCCCCTGTAGAGTTAGTTTCCTTTCATCACAGTTAAAGATTCTTCTGAGAACTCATAGAAGTTGGCTTAAGCTCCTAGCGAACTTGCGCCAGCTGATCAAGTGACAGCCTGCAGTAAGAGCTAGTA
>APFE031441614.1:3921-23463 GCA_000404065.3 Pinus taeda
TCTATATTCTAAAACAGGAAATTTAAACCTAGGGAGACCAAGATTAAACTGTTTGGACCTCCCTTTAACTGAAAAATGGCGATACCGGGATAACTTTACAAAATTTGAAGGCAATTGGATGAACTTGAAGTAGCCTTCTTCACTTGGAGACTGCTAAATAAATATGGAGCATTGCAGCAAGCAAAGTACGACATATTTGGCCTGTAAAATGCCAATCATGAAAAATGAATAACTTGCTGCAGCAGGAGGCTAACACTCACTAGATACATATTTGTTTTTTGTTTGAAATACTTGGGATATCCAAAACTGTGTGAACCCATCCTCTCACATTCGAGGCTCTCATCAGTTATTTCTTTAGTTCATACAATCTCTATAGAGGTTCACATTATCTATGATGGATCGCTCTTATCTGTGATTAGTCATATTTCACATTTACATTATGGCTCACACTTATTTGTGGCTCTTTATCTCATGTATTGTGGCAAATGGACAATATGGTTCGCACTTGTGATTTTAGGCTTGCACTATGTAGCTCTATTTCTAAGGTTCGCTCTCTGGTTCATGGGTGTCTCAAAATGATCTTGCAATATCTATACATATATACATATATACATATATACATATATACATATATACATATATCAATAACATAATAATAATATAATCATCATATTATATATATTATATATATATATATAATATATTATATATATATTATATTTATATATAGATATTGCATTCTCTATGCAAGGATCCTCTAGGATGTCAAATGTTTCCTCTTTATATAGTCTTTCAAGGGGTTGACTAGGCCTCTCTAGGCCGACTTCATATTTCTTGGCTGAGATGTCACTTTTTTCCACCAAGAACAATCTGAATAAGAGGGCCAAATTAAAGTCTTAAAGTCATTGTCAAGGAGGGTCGAAGTCACCACTATAATAACCAACTAACTACCTAGAAAAATTACTCTATCAACTTCATAAGTGATCATAAAAGGGAGAGTAAAGCTCTTTGTAATTCTTAGCCACAAGAGTGTCAACAAAAAAAAATATATAAGCAATACAAATCACTGTATCAATGAACCCTTGAGGAGAACTAAACTAAAGTCAATATAACCTTCTTAAGCTTCTTCACACTCATAGATATACCCCATAATAGAAGACCAAAATATTTACAATTGCAGATCAAATTTGATGAGCTTGATGACAGCTGAAATGATGCAAATGATCCCCCCTTAAGCACAATTAAGGAGTATCCTAGTTAATAATTCTTGGAATTTTTTCAACCATATTAGGTACTAATATACAACATAAATAAAATATAATGTTAGGTAAGGAGGAAAAATCTAGTGGGAATAACCCCCCCGCTAAAAATGAGTGTGATTCTATCAAGATGTTCAACTACTAAAAACATGTGTCTAAGAACTCATGTCCTTCACTGCTAAGAGCTACCACAAAGCTGTGAATCTCTGTTGCATGAAGATATTGGTGAATATGTTTATATAATACTCAAAATAATGGATATACTATGTATCAATTACTCATTATTCATCTTCTCTCTGATGTAGTTCATTTATTCATATTCTCGTTGATGTAGTGCATGTGAACCTTAATGTGCTTGGTCTATTTTCTCTAAACTGGGTCTTTGTAAACTTGAGTGTATTTTGGTTAACACATCATATCAATATAGGAAGTTGAACTTGTACACTGATATATACCAAAATGTCTTAGAAGCAATGGCTTGAATAAAAATGTTCAGTACACTCCTATAGTCTTCCTCTACTAATGAAAGAGCAATAGTTGTATGCTTCCTGCTTGACCAACACATGGGATTGAAAGCAAGGTAGAGAACATATATTAATGTGGATTTTCAATATGTTCTATCCCTATCCTAACATGAGTCTACGTAACCATTAATATCCAAGGAAGACCCTACTACATAGTGTAAACCATAACTTATATTCACATGTCTAGGAATCATCTGAGCTTCTTTCTAGTTTAGCTCATATTTCTCATGTATGTATCTAGAAAGTGCTCCAACTACATAGGAGATGATTTTTGTATAATGTGTAAGGTACAAAATACTCCTAATCAACTATTTATATTTGGTAGAGTACAATAATTTTGTAGCACTACCATCCTCTATCTCTCAAAAGAAAATAAGTGGGAACCTCCTTGCAACTAATTATATACATTATGGCAAAAATTCGACTAGCATTTATGGAATGAATAAAATTGGTCCTAAATTCTTAATGGATGATATCCAAACAAATAAACAATCACAACAATCCCATATTAGTCATGTCAGACCTATTTATAGGAAGAGGTGTCAATTCCCAACTATTGATCTCCATTAAGTATTTTTACTCCTCTCTCATAGTTTCTTCTAGAGGGGTTCTCCTCACCCTCTGCATAGGTTTGAGGTTTTGATCGAAAAAGAAAATAACAATGGATATCACATTAATGATCCATGATGGCTATATTTTACAAGGTATCAAAAAACTACGAATTGGGTATCTATAGATTGGTAGGATCAACTGCTAGATCACCAACTACATAAATTGTTTGTTATACTCTTTAAGGCCTTTTCTATATATCTACAATTTGTTTCTACTATTTTTAGATATTAGGATCCAAAATTTGATCAAATTGTGATATGATGAAATATCACGAATATTCATCACAATTAGTGGTGGAGAGGATGAAGTAGGGTGTAATGGAAGAATATAGGGAAGTTGAAGAGTAGGTGTTTCTATAACTACTATAACCATATCATTCAAAATTTCCCATCAAAGGTTTGGTTAAAGGGTTGACATTTAGACATGTCAGCGATTTTTTTCAATAATTTGCAAATTGTGAATATAGGTGGTGTAGTGTTTGATTGCTTTTATCACGTGGGTGGGAAAAAATAGTACTTTTGATTGTTATGTTGCAATAGTACATAATAGTTAATTTTTATAGTTATTCCATTTGATAAAATAACTTACAATTTGAGAAATAAATGAACAAGCATGTGAGAAATAATTAATAAGCAAAAATAAACAAGAAACAAGATATGAAAGTGTTGAAGCCTTGAAAATCATTTCTACAACATGGGTGAAAACCACCCGGTTTGGACCTTGATTGGCAGCTCCTTTTCCATTTGGTGTAGTGGCTCTGACTAGGGGTAACGGGACTAGTTTCCCAAAAAGTGATTTTGGTAGTGTTGATGGGGTGATATATGATGTAACGGGGGAATGATTTAACTAAGTGTAATCTAATCTAAGCTATTAATCACATGCATATATATCCTAGTTTTAAACACTATTTAACTATAACTATACCCGGGAATAAAAGAAAGATATGCAATCTACAATAATGTCCTATAGAAATTGGCAATAAAGATCATTCAACTGCAATAGGAGATGAAATCGTTTTAACAATAATTGTTTTGGATAAATAGTTAGCCAAAACGATTGTGAGAGATATATCACATATAGAATCATTCACGTATTCAATAAGAAATTAAAGGCAACACCATACAAAAGTGTAATAATGCTAACTGAAATTCAATCTTTCATACATAAATCAATTGAAGAAAAGTTATTGCCTGGTACATAAATAAAACAAAATCACAAGATAAAAGTACCATTTGTAATAAGTTCTGCTCATGTGTTTCAGTAATATCGATGTAACTCCAACCAATCCAACATCATCTAAGAGTGCAAAAGTGAAATTTCAGTAGAACATGCTAGATATAAAAGAAAATAGATCCTGTTCCATTCATTCTACCATAACCTCCTCAAAGGTACAGAAGTGCATGTTTTGAAGAATGTTTATGATAAAATTTCTATACCTCTCTCTAAATGCATGAGAGGGGTTTAAATACTAAAATTGTAGGTGCTAAAATATATTATTACAAACATAGTTGAGGAGGTTTAAATGACCTTCCTCAGATTATGCAAAATGAAACTAAAATAGAAATAAAACTAGGTGATTAAATCCTTTGCATTGTATCCTTAAGATCACAGATATCCGTCATTGGTTTGAGCTATGTTGGTTGGTTGATTGCAGATTTCAGTTGTCCGGTAAATACGACATCTGTCAGTGCTGGCACCATTTTCTGTGTGGAAGTGGTTAGGCAATGGAGGGTCATCCACTGGATATATGGTTTGAATAAGAATTTCCAGTATGATTCCAGTTCATCTTGCTCATTTGTCTGATCACCTCCTCCCTTTCCTTTGCTTCTTGTCTCCGTTGTTGCTCCAATTGATTGGCGTTTGGAAGAAATCCTGGTATACATTCAACAACCAGGTTGGTGCCATGTAGATTTTATTTAATGGATTCAATGATGATGTTTTCTAATACTACCACGACCGTTGTTTCCCTTTCTGCTTGCTTGAGCCAAGAATCCCTGTCTACAAATAGAAATTCATTATGCGACTCCTCCAGTTTTGGAAAATAAACCTTTCTCGCATCTTCTGATTCTTGTCAGGTGATAAAATCAGAAATTCTTTTATGGATTTCATCATACTCAAGCCTCATGATGATGACTTGGCTTGTTAGCTTATCACTAATCTCGCAGTAGGGATTTAGTTGCAATATTCCTTGGGACAAAAGTTCCTTTTGTTGCATTAGTTGGGCGTTAAGGCTGAGTGCTTCTTTTACAAAATGATCGATTTTTGGACTGTCATTATACTTCTCTATCATAGCTTGAATCCACGCATCCTTTTCTGCTAGCCTAGCTTGATGTTGTATTTGCATCTATTCAAACTCCTGCTGTAGTTTGTAACTCTGCTTGTTGGTTAGGTTTGTTTTTTTCTCTACTTGTTGTTCCAATAGTAGGATCTTTTGTTTTTTTCTTTTAGCAGTGTTTGAACCTCTGTTTCTTTATCAATAGTTTCCGTAGCATGGTCTCCTGGAATTTTCGACAATCTCATAAGGTTCTCAGATGGGTCCATAGGTGAACCTCTCCAGACAATAACCATTGGTTCTTTGTCGGGAGTGGTAACAACTACAACTTCCAACTTTCTTTTCTTCCTCTGCCTTTTGATGACAACTTTATGGGTAGGGATATAAAACACATCTAAGGGAGGAATTTTCCTCAACCCTTAAAACAATTTTAGAAGTGGGTTGGCAGGAATGAGCTCTATATCTTAAGTACTTATAATATTATCCACTGTAACTTCTTGAGTTGATCAGTGTCGTCTGGGTGGAGGTAGAGTGAATTTTAGCCAGTGTCTTTGCCGATGTTTGCTCGTTTGCTTTTTCTATAGTTCCAGTTGTGTCGCTGTCGGACTCTTTGTTTTTACTACCATCATTCTGGGATTATTTATCTCAGTACTATGACTCATGGGTAGACTTCTCCAAGGACTTTTCTTCAGAATTATCTTTAGAATTTTCTCTGGAGCTTTCCTCTAAGCTTACACAGGGAGTTTGCTCCCTTATTGGTTCAATCTGTAGTAGGTCCAATGGGACCTGTAATAATCTCCTCTCTCTGTATTCGTGCAAGGCCTTAAGATCATCTGGGGAAAAAAGCAGTGAAGCCATATGCTTTTCTTCCGAAAATGTCTCTTTTTGTAGGAGGAGGTCATCGAATGCATCTTCCTCATGGGTGAATATTTTCACTTTCACCATAGTACTAAAGTTTTCAGTGGTGCCATTTGGGTCATATTGTCTTCCTAGAAATGTAGCCAATTTAAGAGATTTCATAATCTCTGCTTCCTTGCATGCATGTCCAAAAACGTATAGTGAAAATGCACCACATTGCAATGGAAATGTAGGCCAAATGGAATTTTTTTGTTCCTTCAATCCACTTCCATCCCATGATAGGAAATTTGGAACCAAAACATATAACATCCATTATATAGGCAGTCATGAAAAATGGAGGGTAAACCCTAGAAGAGATACTCCTCTTTCTCTTATACTCTACTATGGCTTTTGCCAAATTAACTGACAAAATTTGGGTCCAACTCATTATTGTTGCATTTATGGCTACACCTATTAATGGAAACCATTCTAGGGGAAATTTGGTACTATCGGGCTTGCCAAACATTCTACATAGCATGGCTACTACAAAACTATGAGGGGGAGATATAAATGTTGTAGAATACATACTCGAGCTACCCTTTTTGATATTGCCTTCATTTTGTGTCCATGTTCGTTTAACGTTTGCTGGGTCTTCATTCTCCTTAGAAAATGTCTCAAGGAACTGTTTGTTGTAGAACGTTTGTGGCTCTGGCAGATTATACATAAGTTGCAGGTTGTTTGGTGAGAAAGATCCCATAACCTCCTACCTGCTATTCTTAAATTATCTGTCTGAGGCATCTGCTTGATCAATTATCCACTTGATCATATATGTATACAGAATTATCTTTTGTCTTGCGGCTATGTAGTGCAGAAATGAGCACGCCGTCTTGAAGATGGAGGCGTATGATGAAGCATTACCATCGGTTGTGGCCTTTGTTACCATAGGTCTTGGTTGCTCTTCTTCTAATAAATCATACATGGTTTCCTACGTAGAGGTTCCTCTGTCTCTATTGTATGTAGCATCAGAGAATAAGGGAGTCCTTTCTAATTTCTCAGATGCAGCTACCTTTCCCCTCTTTGTCGTTGCTTCCAATGACTCTTTTTTGTGGATTTTTCCTGAAAATGGAGCAAAAAAGAAGCTATCGGATATACAGAGATAAGAATGAACCTAAGAATGAATAATGCAGATAACTTTGAAAAGGTGATAAGAAAGGAGTTTTTGTTTGAACGCAGGTGAGAAGATATTGTATCATGTTGAACTGTCTTTCAAACGTAAATGCTATTAACCCTTACTAAATTCCCACTAATGGCTCCTTATCCCCAGCTTTATTGCTCATTAATGCTCTGCATCAGATGTCGAGGAAGAACTTTTTAGGGTGGCGAGCCTTTAAATTGAGAAAATCTTGATTTTTTGATTGCGATGCAATATTGTAAATCACATTATCACTTGTGATTATTGCACTTTCTTTAACGTTTCTTTAGTTTCTACGAGATGCAAAATGTGGGTCGCTCATAATCAGTTTCAAAGCAAAGCTTATTTTTTAGGATTTTCTATGTAAATACCTTTTTCCTTAAGTAGCGGACTTGAGTGCTTGTTTATACATATTTGGGAATCGGGTCCGGGTCTTCAATCGCATTTCACAATCTCACGTGATGATAAGGCTTCGGTCTCCTCTTAAGTGTTCTTAATGCAATGTGATAAGGGAGATTGTGTCATCACAATCTCGCCTATTGCATGGTTTAAGATACTTTGTTATGGCGCACCCTTTGTAAGTAGCGATTTGTGATGCGGGCCTTACTTTATTAAGAAATGCTTTAGAACTTAGTTCACATGGGAAACTCAATAGTTTTGAGGTTTTAGCGTGGTGTTCTTTTTTGATTTCTTTTCCCTAGATTTAGTGGATGGCAACAATTTTGACATGCTTGATCATGTGATATGCGAAAAGGCGAAGATTTTCTAGCTTTTTCAAAAAGTTTTATCTTGATATCTTGCTTTATTCCAAAAATTAACAAGAAAAATGCTTAAATGCTAAACAAGAATTTTGAAGGATTTTTTAAAGGGTCCCCATTATTAATATAACATTGACTATCACTATTAATAAATGGGGGGTTGTTGAATAGCACAACAATTGGCGATTTAGTTGGAAGAACCAGTTATCTCTGACAGTTTTTGAAATTTCTAAAAACTTCCAAAATAAAGGTATTTTTAGAAAATAAAAATTACATGAAATATAGGATAAGAAATATTGATATGAATAATAAAACAACATTTACTTAACTATCACCCTTGTTATCACTGAAAAGATTTCAAAGAAAAAGGGTAAGGTAAGGAAGAATTGGTCTTGGTCATTCTCATTGTTTCTTTTAAGGAGTCTAAAACATAGGATATAGTCTTGTTCCCTTTGTTAAATATGGTCAACAATCTTGTTTTACCCACCATTGGTCCCACATTTATTCTAAGTGTCATGTGTTAAGGCTGTTTCAAAAATTACATGCACTACAAAATCAACTAGGAGTTTTCGTAGTGCAAACTCACAAAAATACACTATGTACACTATGAAAACACCTAGACAGTTTCGTAACTAGGAGATTTCGTAGCGCAAAACACATAATTTACACTGGTTGCGCTACGAAATTAAGATTTGTGCCAGATCTTGTCTAACTATCTTTTCCATCAAAATTCGTTAATTTTTCATCACCATGTGTCAGTCCTTGAACCATGCCTATCACATGTAGCCATTCATTCTCATTATTAGATTTGTTAGATGTCTTGTACGCATTCTTTCAAATTTCCAAAAGTAAGGTGAGGTGATTTAGTCTTGGTTTTTCCCGTGTTTCTTTCATGCATAAGAAGACAATTGGAAATCTTGAAGATGACACTCATCAGAACTTTTTGAAAGCTCAAGCAAGGTAGTTCTCAATTTCAAATTTAAGCGAGGCAATGTTCAAATCATACAGTGCAGGTTTATCTTCAAATTTCCTTACAGGGATTTCATAGACATGTTTGAAAGGAAAAATCACAGATCTGGATGGTGTCTTAGACCTGAGCCTAAAGGCTTAGATGTTCTCACGAGGAATAGAGAGGTTGAAGAATCATTCAAACAGGTAGGCTACTAGAGGTTTTGTGAAAACCTCCAGGGAGGTCACAGTCAAATAACCAAGGATTTTGCCTTTAATTTCATTGGTTTGAATTCAAAAGTTAGAGTGCTAGAAATACCAATATCTCCTGAGGTCATATCTGCAGTCAGAGAAGAAGAAGGTTCAGATCAAGGGAGTGGTACAAGAGCAGTCTATTAATAAAACAATCAAAAGAAGAGTAACCAGAAGTCAATTAGCAAAGGAAAAGGGGAAGATAGTGATTGTTGATGAAAGCCCAGCTTCAAAGGGAAGTTTGAACGGTCTCCTCCACACCATCTACATAGAAGAGACTCCTTTGGTCCAAGCAGAGCTACTTGAAGCCAACAAGAACAAAACCAAAGGAGTTAAATCTTCCAAAAAGCTTCAATTTGATGACCAAGTTTCAGAGTTTGTTTTCAAGCCAAGAAGGCCTGTGACTAGGCATTTAAGAAGATTACAAGATGTAAAGCCAGAGGTAAGTGAGATAGATTGAGGACCTACAAATTCAATTGAGCAAACCAGGAGGACAATCTCAGCGTAAAAGAACCGGGCAGTAAGTGATTGGAGCCTTAACACAATTTTGGTTAGAAAATTACCTTTTTGAAGCTGTTTATGGATGAATTATGTCAAATATATGTGGCCTATTGGAATAAGATGAAGCTATGAAGAAATCACATGAAGAATAATTTTTGAGAAAAACCTGTGTTTTTTTTATTCACACAGCAGTTTCATAGCGCGCTATGAAACTGCTGTAGCTGCACATCATGATTTTGTGGGCCAATTTTGAGAAGAAAAAGGAACCCTTCTTGATGGGATGCTACAAAGGATTACTAAAAGGTTTTGAACATCAAGAAAGGGAAAAACAAGTAAAGAAGGACATTTTTGAACTCCAAACGTTATCAGTCAACTTATCAGTCAAACTGTCTTCTTGTTTTTACCAGTCAACGTTTAGAAGAGTTTCTGAGCAGTTGAAAACTCCTCTCTTAAAAGTAAAAGAGGTTTTCATTGTTAAGATACTAAAGTACAAAAACCTCTTCCACTTTCTTCAAATCCATTAATATCTTGGAGAAATGAAGGAACAAAATTTCACTACGAAACTGCTATAGGTGCAATTTTTCACAAGCATATTTCTCCTGTTTTACACCTGTTTTTCAAAGACACATTCTGGGTGGTAGGAAAGGTGTTTCAAAAACCCAAGAGATTTTTTTGTTCAGCATGGATTGGTTGACAAAAGCCTCCTTCAGTTTTTCAAAATACATTTTTTATGAGAAGATATGAGCTCTGTCCCAAGACCTAATTTTCAGCCAGAACAGAGCAAGGAACAGTCTCCTAATTTCTAGGAACAGTAAAAGGATGAGTCATCAAGGGCCAGCTGGAGGGTTATGAGCACCATAAAATTCAAATTCATGGAGTTATAGGTGTCAAAAGGAGTGTTTAGTTCTTGTATAAGGTCGTTTGAATGATAATGAGGAGTTACACTCCTAATTGTTTTAGGTCTCTAAAACTGCCAGTTAATAGTTAGTTACCTTAAATAGTTAGTTTTAGGTGTCAATAGATGTCAGGTCAGGTAGAATTCGAATTATCCTCATCCTAGATGAAGGAATCTCAGTTATGTAAAGAGCTCTATATATAGGAGAATATCTAATGTACAAAAGGTTGGGAAATTTTTCAAAGAACACTCATACTGTGCTTTTGTAGAAGATTGTGTTTTAATGTAATACATTTATTTGGCTTTGTTCCTTAGGATTTAGAAGGAGTTCAATGCTTAAATTGTCCTATGGTTGTCTTCATTTGATTTCTTGCGGTAGTATGAATGCATGATTACTTAGAACTCATTGGCTATGCTCTAACTTCCTTCATGTATTTGTAGACTGTGTCTTCCTACATATTTCTGATGTGTTACTGATATGTTGAACTCCAGATGCCCTGAATTCCATGCAAAGTTAATATCATTGTCATAATGAAGCATTTCTTGACTCCATAAGCCCAATGGATGTGTACTGATCGTGTTCAACCATTCATACTTGTTCATTTCTTTCGTAGAGTTAGCCATCTTATTCATTATCAAAATCTTTAATCTTGTGAGAGAGCCCTCTCAGGCTGGGGAGGCTAAGCCTCAGCCAAAATTAGTTTTGAAACAGTTACTCAAGGTCTACCTGATCAGCAGCCTATCAGGTCAAGGTTTTGTGATAAAAACCCTTTTGATAATCGTCTTCAATATGAAAGTTTCTTTGTCTACTTCAGTCATTAGTTAGTTTTAAAGATAAAAATAGGGGGACTCTCATAGATAAGCTTTTTTGGTATACTCCGTTGCCATATGTAGAGCCTCTACTGCCAACAGGCATCCATAGCCTCGACAGGGTTACCTTTTAACCATAAATGATTCAGTATCCCATCTATATAAGAATGCAATCCTTAAAGATAAGTTCAGATTTATATACTTGTTTTTCTAAATTTTCTTTTCTTTAAAGTTTTCATTTTACTCCTCAAAGGCCATTGTCTTGGTTTGATGACCAAAATTGACAATGCCATTCACTAGTTGAACTTGGCTAAACAAGCTGGCTCTTGATGAGATCCCTTGTCTTTTGACTGATGGAATCTCAATTCATTACCCTATTTTGATATGCAGTATTGGTAATGTCAGCTAGGTATTTCCCTATGATCATGGTAAGCTAGCTCTTGATGATACCTCTTATCCTTTAAGTTTAAGCATATTTTAGAATTACACTCTAAGGATGAAAGCTTACTAGATGGGAAGAATCATTGACTTCTTAAGTGTTTCTGCATGACAATTGTAGAGTTGAAGATGATTTTCTGTAGAGAGACTTTCCTTTGTTAAGATACTTTTCTTGACTAATGGTAGAGAAAAGGTTTCTTTATAAAGTTGAGGTTTAGCAAAAGACAAATAATTTTGGTAGAGAACAAGCAATCTTAGAGCAATAAAACTTAACTCATGTTTCAAATGCGAAAATCATCTTCTTAACCTTCTTTACTTATACAAGCGAATTAAAGTCAAAATATAAAAGAGACTATTATTTGTAAAGCCAAAAGTAAATGCTACTCAACTTTTTATTTTCCTAAAAATTAAAGAGAATAATATACAAGTAATAGAAGAGGTGATATTCTATGAAAAATATTTCTTAAGGATCTTCCCATTAATAGGTAGAGATTCTCTCTTGCATAATAAATCTTGTAATAAAAAGGTTGATGGGTCTATGTGTTCCACAATCTGAAACGGGCCAAGCCACATTTGTTGGAATTTGGTATGCTTACCTTTTTCCTCGTGTGCTTTGTCCCATTTTAATACCTTGTCTTCGAGCTGAAAGGATTTTGTACTTATAGAATTAACATCAAAGGAAGCTTTGACTAACTGTTGATGATGTGCATATGTAATTTTGGCCTTTTCCCTTTCTTCTTCGAGCTTAAGGATTTGTAATTGTCTCACTTGCATAGAAGAGGAAGGAGTTTCTTCAATAAATTGAACTAGGGCTAGTGAGGGAATAAATACATTTGTTGGGAGGGAAACTTCTTTCCCATGCACCAAATTAAAAGGAGAAGTGACTATGGAGGCCTTATTTGTTATTCGATCTGCCCATAGAGAAAATATTAAAGACGTATGCTAGTTTTTCTGACTTTGATCAGCGATTCGTTTAATAATTCTTATGATATTTTTGTTTGTAGATTCGGCTAAGCCGTTTCCTTGAGGATAATAGTTTATGTTTAAAACCTCTTTTAAGAGCAAATTTTGTCACAAAATTTTCTGAAAAATAAGATGCATTATCAAACATAAGGGCAGAGGGCGGACCAAATATGGTAATAATAAACTGATCGATGAATTCAAGTATGTTCTCAGAATTGGATACCTTAATTGGAATTTCTTCCACCCATTTTGTGAAATAATTAGTTGTTGTAAGAATGTATCTATGCTACTTAGAGGAGTGAGGAATGATCTCACCTATTATGTCCAGTCCCCATTGTTCAAATGGGTGTTCAATGTTGATTGGTTGCAATGGTAACACGGGTTTCCTCTATCTGCTAGCAACTATTTGACAAACTTTACATTTCCTTACATAACTGTGTGCATCCTTGAATAAGGTTGGCCAATAATAGCCATAATGCAAGATTTTATGTGTGGTTGTGTCCCCTCCAAAATGTCCACCAGTTGGCTCATCATGGAGTTCCTACAAAACCTTTTCTACTTCATATTTTTCAAGGCATCTAAGAAAAATAGAGTCATAATTTATTCTAAATAACACATTATTGATGATTTGGTATTTTCTAGCTTTTAGCCTCAAAGCCCTTTTTCTTTGGTAATTTAGTTGTGGAGGCACATACCTATTTCTTAAATAAAAAATTGTATTATCATATATGGATTCAATGTCATTAAGGCTTACCTCGTATACATGTATATAGTTACCTGAATCTTGTAGTACTGGTAAGTTGGATGCTCTTGTTAACATTCTGCAAAAACCTTGACCTTTTACAATTTTAGCTGGTCTGATTTCGATATCATATTCTTGCAATGTCGTTACCCAATTTGCTCTCTTTTCACCTACATCCCTTTGTATTAATAGATTTCTCACTGCTGAGAATGGTACTACTACCTTTGTGTGGGTTTTGAGGAGGAAGGGTCTGAAGTGCTTTATGGGTTTGAAAATAGCAAAGGCTTGTTTTTCAACATCTGAATAGTTCAATTCAGACCCTTGTAAATTGGAGCTAAAGAAAGAAATTGGTGCTTCGGCTTTATCATCATTGACCTGTGTTAATATAGCTGCATATGATTTCTCGGAAGAGAAAGTATATAAAATGAAATGATTAGAAACATTCTGAGTTGCTAAAGAGGGAGCATTTATGATTGCTTGTTTAATCAAATCAAAGGCTTCATGCTCTGTGTGTCTCCATTTAAAAATATAATTTTTCTTAATCATGGATTGAAGAGGTAAAACAATTCGTGAAAAGTCAGGGACAAATCTTTAACAAAATTTATTTGCCTTAGGAAAGATTGCATAGACATTTTGTTACGAGGTAAAGGAATTTCAGAAATTTCTCTTATTCTATCAGGGTTAGTGTGGATCCCTTCTTTGGATACAATGAATCCAAGGAGTTTTCCATCACTTAACGCAAAGAAATATTTCTTGGGATTAAGAGAAATTCTACACTTTTGACAATGTTCAAAGATTTGTTTTAAATATCTCAGATGATTACTGTGTTTTTAGGAGTATACAGTTATGTCATCTAAATAGATTACAATTGATTTGTTTACCAAACCTTTGAAAGCTATATCCATGGCTCTTTGGAACATTGCACCAACATTGATTAATCCCAAATGGCATCTTTTGATAGGCGTAGGTTCCCATTTTGGTTCTAAAAGTAGTTTGTAGCCAGTCATGTGGATGTACTTGAATCTGGTTATAACCTGAAAATCCATCCAAGAAAGACATTAGTTCTGATCCTGCAACTGATTGCAATATCTATTCCATAGGAGGCAATGGAAAGTTATCCTTTTGATAAGATTTATTGAGATTGCAAAAGTCTATACATATTCAAATATTACCATCCTTTTTCTGACAGGGACAAGGTTGGAGACCCACCTAAAATGCCTAGATGGGAAAATAATCTTGGCTTTCAACAGTTTATTCAATTCAGACTTAATCTGATTTTCTAAATTGGAATGAATCTTTCTCAATTTCTACTGCACATGTTTTTCATCAGATGTCATGGGGATGGTATGTTGAATTATAAAAGTGTCGTATGTTTTAAGATCTTCACAGTTCCAAGAAAATACATTCTTATATTTCTTCAAAAATTGTATAAAGGCTAATTTTTCATCTGATGTAAGTCTAAAACCTAGATTGATATTTTGAGGTTTAGAGTTAGTTTATAGATTAACCAATTCAAACCTTAGAGTTGAACTCTGAAGTTTTGAGCTGGTTGGTCTTTTGAATCTATCCTTAAGTTCATATAAGTATTCCAGCTCAACAACAGACTTAGGTATAACGTTCGTTGTTGCGTCTTACTTAAGCTAGCCATCATGTTCATCTTCATCAATTATTTGGTCATCATAAGAACCTTTTGATTTCAAAAAGATTATGATATCTGAATTGTCATTAAAGACTCGCCAATTGGTGACATTGTTGGGAATAAAAGGCCTAAAAATCAATTCAATAGAAAATCGATTGAGACTGTAATATCCTAGTGGAATGAGCTTGGAGGCCACATTAGCCAAAAGGTCGGTGCTCGTGTTTTGGAGTCTGGGGATAGGGGAATATTAGACACTGTAAAGTGAGAAGTGAGATCTTCGAATAATGATTGATAATGTTTAAAATGTCTAAACAAATAGTGTATAGTATTTCTTACTTGTTTTATCACAATTTCTAAATCCCCAAACACTTGTAGGTATTTGATATTAAGGTTGATGGCTTTATACAGGCCTTGAACTAATGCTTCATATTCAGCAGTGTTGTTTGTGCAATCAAATTCAAGTCTACATGCTGACATAGTTTTTCCCCTTCTAGGCTAACTAATATGCAACTTGCTCTTGCTCCATTGTTGGATTTAGATCCGTGAAAAAATAATTTCGAAAATAAAGAGCTAACTATAGGTTTATCTAAAAAATTTATACACTTAGAAGTATTTATTTGAGAAACGTTTTCAACTTGCGATACAACAAAATTTTCCAAGAAACGTGAAGTATTTGGATTGAAATTTCCTAGAAATGATTCGACTGAGTAGTTTCCGATGATATTGCTACAATATGTGATTGGTTCGTTCTCTCCTAATTTTGTAGTAATATATTTTTTTATGCTTTTCGTGATCAACCCTTATTTGATTTAGCTTTCCATTATGGGGAAGCCACATGTGATACCAGCCAATCGCAAAATAACCATGGAGTTTCTCTGACTAGTCTCTACTAAGGATTAAGCAGCAAAACTCAAGAATATTAGCTACAAGAAAGTAAATGACTTGACATACTTTAGGGTTCGATGAAAGTCTAATGATAACTTGATTGAGTTCCCCTATTACTTCGACTTGGGACTGGTCTAACTGCACAATGCACACAATGGATTTTTTAGGCTAAACATTCAATTTCGAACAAAATGTTCTTGGTAAAATATTAGATGAAACTCCAGAGTTAAATAAACAGTTGTGTATATTTTTTTTGAAAATTCTGAAATTCAAAAAAATTGGAGGAGTATGGGATTTAGATCTTCCTTCGATTAGAGTGATATCGGTAGGATCAATTCTATCTAGTGAAGTACTAAGGGGCCTTCCCATTTCTTGGGAAGCTTGTGAGAGTATAGCGGTAGGAAGAGGCAAAGTAGGGACTGCTTTGAGTTCTTCAAGTAGCAGCTTTTGTTGATGTTTCAACTTGCTAATCTCATGAAAGGTAACATTCACCCTAGTCTTTTTCATATCATCCAGAATGTTGTATTCCATTTCATCGGATACTATCATAGTCTTGGCTGGAGGTGAAGAATTTGATTGAAGAGGAGTGGTTTGGGTAGATTTGGATGGAGACTTCTTACCTATTGTTTATCCTTAGGAGCCGGAGTTGCTACCTTTTGCTTTGGATTTGTTTGAGGTGAATCAACAGAGCCTCTACTTCAGGTTGCAATAGGTAGGGCTTCTTGTGTTTCTTCATTGGGAAGGATAAAATCTCACATCCCTTGTAACTCAACCACTTCCTCATCATCTGTTTGTTCTTCAATTGTTGAGACTTCATCTTCATCTCCATCCGATTCAACATTTGATATAATATTTGGAGGCTTAGGGTCAACAAGGGAGTTCCTTTTATGTAGTTTGAAATATTTCTTTGAGGAAGTATTTGCTACTTGTTTCTTGATATCAACCATTTCATTAGACATGGTTTTTAGGACCTTTTGTAAACCTTCAAGATCAAAAGGATCTTTAGGTGCTTTTTTTTTGGATTCAACCCTAAAAGTCACTTTCTTGGATTTTCGTTATGCTAAAGCAATCTTCTTATCTAAGGCTAAAATTCATTTTTCTACAACTTTTGCTTATTTCATGTTTTTTTCCAAAGTTGGATTGACATCCCTATCGATGAAAATATATGTGTTCGAAGGGAGAGTAGAAATGTACCACTCATTTTGGATTTCATTGCTCGGCTTGGATGCCACTGGTATTTTTTTCAATAATTTATTAAACTGAGAGTTGAAGTCTTTAATTGGTTCCTTAGGTTCAACTTTCAAATTGGAGAGATCATTGATTAGGGTAGTCATCAATCTATCATCTCCAAAGTTGGTTAGGAACTTCTCTTGAAAGGCATCCCAACTATTTATAGAGCCTGATGGTAATGAGAAGTACCATGATCCTGCTGATCCTTGTAGAGTATAAGGAAATAATCTTACAACTGAATCTTCTTCTACTACTGCATTTAGATTAATAGACAACATAAAATCGTTGATATGTTCCTCAGTTAGTAGGCCATTATCAGGATTGAACTTTGGTAGCCATTTTTGGGATGAGTTGGTAATGGATATAAAGGTCCTGCCATTGTTACAACTCCTGGATTTTTCCATGGCCTTGGAGGATTTTGAGCCATTGTTGGTGTCTACATAGAAGAAGATGTTCCAATGATTATGTTGTGTGTGGAGCATGATTGTTCAAAGCTCTTTATTTCAGCTGGATGTATACCCCAGGAAGTTTGTACACGCTTCTACACGGGGGGGACTTGTCCCCCCCCCCTGCGGGGGTTCGGGGGCCGATCCCCCACGGCTAGGGGGTCCGAGGGCTAGCGGTCCCTTGGCAGGGGTTTTGGTGCAGCGCCCCCGAAGCTAAAAATAAATGTAAAATTTCCTTGTCAAAGTATAGTAATTTCTAGTCAATTTGGGCCGTTCATTAGGCGGATGATCTGACTGTAGAACTTATGTTTAGTTTAGGGTTTTTTTCCGTAGAAGGCAACCCCTCTCTTTATATGAGGGCATTGTATTGAGTCTGTGTAATATATGTGAGTGAGAAACAGAGAGGTGAGACTGTGAGAGAAAACAGAGGATATTACAACGGATCTGCTGTAGGTTGTGTCTCTTCATTTTGCTGGATAATAGAAAGGAAGGACTGGCTGTTCGGGTGGCGTAGCCCAGGGTGAACCAGTATATATGTGTCTCTCTGTTTTATGCATTTTCTGTGTTTATATTTCTGCAATATTTTATGTGTTCCATTGCTCCGTAATATATAATTTTCTAACAACTGGTATCAAAGCCGAAGGTCTATTTGGCTGATAAACTCATAGGAAAGATGGGTTCCTTATTTGAGTGGGAGCAATGGTGGAAGATGGTAAGTTTAGGGTCGAGAAATTTAGTGGCCAAAACTTCTCGCTATGGAAGATGCAGATGGAAGATTATCTGTATCAGAAAGATCTATACCTACCATTGGGTGGAAAAACAAAGATGCCGATGGGTATGACAGATGAAGAATAGAACCTTGTCGATAGAAAGGCACTCGGAACAGTACAGTTGTGCCTCGCAGCATCGATCACCTTCAACATTTCGAAGGAAACAATGATAGAGGGTTTGATTAAGGCGTTGGAGAAACTATATGAAAAACCCTCGGCCTCAAACAAGGTATTTCTTATGAAACGGTTATTTAATATGAAGATGTCAGAAGGTGGATCAGTTACAGACTATTTAAATGATTTTAATAATGTTACAAGCTAGTTATGTTTTGCAGGGGTAAACTTTGATGATGAAGTTAGAGCTCTATTATTCTTGTGCTCATTACCAAAAAGTTGGAATGGTTTAGAAATGGCCATTAGTAACTCTGTTTTTCGATTTAGTACTTTAAAGTTTGATGATGTTGTCGGTGCTATCCTTAGCGAGGAAATACGACGGAAAAGCACCAGTGAGACATCAGGTAATGCTTTGAGTGCAGAGTCTAGGGGAAGAAAAATGGAAAGAGTAAAGAGCTCAGGATATCGCAGTAAATCAAGAAAAGGCAGATCCAAGTCTAGATCGGGGATAGTGTGCTGGAAATGTGGAAAGAAAGGACACCTAAAGAAAGACTGTAGATCTCGGAAGGGAAAAGAAGGAGATGAACAACAAGAAAACAATCATGAAGCAAATGTGACAGGTGAGGTGTTACAATATGCTTTGATTCTTTCATTCAAAAATATTACTGATTCCTGGGTGGTAGATTCAGGGGCCTCATTCCATGCCACACCTGATAAGAAATACTTTCATGAGTATGTTCAAGGAGATTTTGGACAAGTTCGTTTGGGTGATGATAAACCCTGTAAAATTGTTGGAATGGGTAAGGTTCTTGTAAAACAGCAGAATGGAAACCAATGGCTACAAAAGGAGGTAAGGCATGTTCCAGATCTAAAGAAAAATCTCATTTCAACAGGGCAGTTAGGCGGTGAAGGTTGTGTGACAACTTTCACAGATAAATCTTGGAAGGTCACAAAAGGAGCCCTGGTAATAGCAAAAGGCGAAAAGGTTGGTACATTGTATTTATGCAATGGTATTTCTAACTCTGTTAATGCTTTAACTTCCAAAGGAGCAGATGCAACATTATGGCATCATAGGCTTGGACACATGAGTGAAAAAGGGATGAAGATTCTTCACTCAAGGAATTTGTTGCCGGGTTTGAAGAATGTTGATTTGGACTTCTGTGAGAATCGCATTTATGGAAAACAGAAGAGAGTCAGATTTCTCAGAGTTGGGAAAGAAAAGAAGAATGAAAAATTGGAGCTTGTGCATACAGATGTATGGGATGCTCAGGTATCATCTCTCGGTGGCTCTCGTTATTATGTTACTTTTATTGACGATGCAACTAGAAAAACTTGGATTTATTGTATTAAGAATAAATCTGATGTATTTGATACTTTTAAGAAATGGAAAGCTTTGGTTGAGATTGAGACGGGAAAGAAATTGAAGTGTCTTAGATCAGACAATGGAGGTGAATA
>APFE031441615.1:0-96648 GCA_000404065.3 Pinus taeda
AATCTTCCTTATTTACACTTTGAATTATTTTTGCATATCAGTACCATAAATTAATGAGCATGAACAAGAAAAACAGACAGTCACATCAAAGAACACCAGATATAAGGTGGAAACCCAATGTGGGTGAAAACCACCTGCTGCAATATGTCTCTATCTTCTTTCAAATTAGAAACTCCTTTTACAATGGTCTTGTACTGGTGCAGTCCTTTACCAGTACGCAGGCTGCAACCTGCAGAGAGCTACAACTCTCTCTCGTTTTCCAGTCTCTCCTGGAAGGGAGCTACAACCCCCTACTTCTTTTCTTTCAAGGACCACTTTTCATAAATTTTCAAACTGGATCCATATACATCAAATGATCATCAAGTACATGTAAATTACACAGTCAGCTGCAGTAACTAGATCAACAATAACAGAACTGAACCCATAACACCTTATCAATAGAAAAATTCAGTCAACAGAAGATCTTAAGACAGATACGTAGTTTTCCTTTCACTGGCCTGCGTCCCCACACACTTCACCTTCTACGCCCCTGCGTAAGCACGTAGAAAGCCTTATGTTGCACCGCATGCCTACGCACTTCTTCTTCAATCGCGCTGTGTACTGTTGCTGCAAGTTTGCACCCAGATACACTATCGCGCCGCGTACTTCACTGAAGCCATGCACCCAAAGACACTATCGCGTCGCGTACGCACTTGAACCTCCGTCGCTCTGCGTACCCACGAACTACTCCTTCGTCGCCTCTGCGTACCCACGCACTTATCCTTCTTTTGCTCTGCGTGTCCACGCACTCACACCGTTAATCACCTGCATACCTCTGATTAGGGCCGAAATACAGTCAGATGCTCAGATCTGATCTTGCGCTCGAGAGTTCACCCTTCACAGATTCGCTTTCAGCTTCGCTTTTATAGATCAAGCTTTTAAACTGAGAACCCAATATTTCAGATCTTAAGATATTCAATTTTCAAAGATACTCAAGCCAAATGATCTCCTTTGCTTTATATAGGCAAGCTCTTCCTCAAATCATGGACCAATACCACGGGCCAAAACCATAATAATACAATATCGTCGGCTAAATACCAAGGGTTAAAGGTAAGAAACCCCACGTGTGCGCGCTTTACTGCCTTGAAGAGTGTGAACTGGGGGTATGAACCTCATGAATGGGTAACCTGCGTGTCTGGACGCAGTCCCTGCACGGCGTACCTACGGGTACACATGTTCTGAACTATTCTCCTACGTAATTCTTAATTCTCATCATATTGAGAGCCATGCCATGGGTGTTGCCATCAAGTATAACATCTATAACATATAACCATGCCAGAAACATAATGCCAACATATGGTGCCATTGATGTGGACATCAACTACAGGACTCCCAAGGTCCAAATATTTTGGACATATTACTTGTCCCAACATTAGATCAGATAGTTGTCATATGACATTGATAGTTGGGGCATCTCTCTTATGCCTGCTTGGGTGCCTGAAAAACTTCTCCTTGATCAATTTGTTGTAGATTGGTACGTCTTTTATGTCCTGGAGAAGTGGTATTTTTACACAACTGTTTAAGTTCTCCCAGAAGTTCAGTCTCCTTTGGGTTTGGTTGCATGGTTACTGTTAGTCTCTGAAGAAAGGGTGGAATGGGTTTGGGTTCACTTTCCTGTTTCTCTTCTTCATCCTTCGGAGGAGGAGGTTGGTGATCTAGGAGGACCTTCCCAGATCGTAAGTTGATCTCCTCAATCTCCACAGCATAGGTAGGGCATGTTGTCTCTCTAGTATATACCTATTGGGCCTATCTGTTGTTGGGGTTCGAGTTCGGTTGAGAAAGCATCTGGGGTTGTCTTGGAGGAGCAGGAGGTAATGGTTGTGGTTGATCAGGTGGTGGTGGCAAAATAGTGGGAGGAGAGTTATATTGGGGCCTCCACCCCTACTGAGGTGCATTCCACTAAGGTTGTGGCTGAACATGAGAATGAAACGTATGAGCAGTAGGTTGAGTATGGTATTGAGATGGATAAGGCCAAGGAGGGGTGCGGGCCAGGAAGGATGAGCAGGGGGACCGTGAGAAGGTATGTGGGTGATTGGTTGGGGTTGTAATAAGTTTGGGATGTCCCTTGCATCCCCTGTTGGTAAGGTCTGGATCTGTGCAGCCTCCTTTGGTTGAGGAAGTAGAGTGGTTCAGTGGCTCCATCAGCCCCTTGGTACATAACTTTAAGTCCAGGTAAGGTTGGGCATTGGTTTGTAGGGTGGTCTTCCTCACAAACGAAACATACCTCTACTAAGTGCAATGGACACTCATTCTTAGGATGCTTCCTTGTACATCTAGAACAAAAGATGGCCAAAGCCCTCTCAGCTTCCTCTTTCTTCTGTTGGATTCAAAAAGTATCCAGTTGCATGGCAATGGTCTATCTCACCTCACTTTTAAGGTCTTACGTATGATT
This sequence comes from Pinus taeda, assembly GCA_000404065.3. Classification (NCBI taxonomy): domain Eukaryota; kingdom Viridiplantae; phylum Streptophyta; class Pinopsida; order Pinales; family Pinaceae; genus Pinus; species Pinus taeda. Next base: position 2,432 of record APFE031441615.1, read on the forward strand.
TGTAAACTCATGTATGGAGAAGGTGGCACTAGCTAAAAGTTGATTCCCCTACCTCTTTTCCAGGCTGCCCTAGAATGGTTTCTAAACATAGTCTTTATGTCATCATAAGGTAGTTGGTAGATGTCTCCTCCAGCTAGCAAATGGAGGGTATCTAGAAGATCTTTAGGGACTCCTCGGAGCAGAACTAGCTTAAGAGATTCAGGGTCAAGTGTGCACTTGGCCATTTTATAACTAAGTTGGAACCTTTCTTCATAGTCTTCTAAAGATTCATCACTTCCCATGGTCATCCGAAAGATTTATCCCTTCGTTTCCTTTAACCTACAGTAGTCCCGGTATTTGTTGTTAAAGGCTTGCTGCATTTGAGCCCAAGTTGTGATACTGTTTCCAGGGAACCCCATGAACTAGCATAGTGTTGCATCCTTGAGGGTAGAGGGAAAGAGTTTCAACTTTTTCTCTTCTTTTGCGTAGTCATAAGTTCGACAAAGGACAACAAACTCAAACAAGAAGGTATGAGGGTCTTCAGTGGTCAATCCATGGAAGTGAGGTAAGGCTGAGGGACTTATGTTTTTCATTTTTGTGTCCCCATTGGTCTCTCGGATGGGAAAGGCACCTTCTATTCTCTCCTCATCTCCTATACCATTTCTGTATTCAACCATGGTCTCAAGAGGAATGTTCTCTTGCTCTTCTTCTATTATAGGATCTTCGTATATCTCGAAGGTTCACCTATAGATTTTTATGGATTAGTGCCACTGAAGAAGAGAGAAGGGTGACTCAATGATGTGGTGGGGGTGTTGGGTAAGAATTTTTTTGTATTGTCTTTGTTCCTACGAGGCATGAAATGAAATATTTTTGGTTGATTTTTGTGTTTTTTCTGCTTATACCTACAAAACTGAAATAGACTGAAGTACAACTAGCTAAAATCTATCTTGCTAAAGTGAAAATGAGGAATTGAAATGAAATCAGGAAAGGACTAATCTATTTTGCTGAAATGAAATTGTAGGAATGAAATGCTAGGCTACACTTGCAGAATTGAAATTGCGGAATTGAAATGCTAATCTACACTTGCAGAATTGAAATTGCAGAATTGAAATGCTAATCTACGCTTGCAGAATTGAAATTGCGGAATTGAAATGCTAATCTATGAAAGCAGGAAATGCCTAATCTAATTTTGCGGAAATGAAATTGCAGAATGGAAATGAAAAAACCTACCCTACGCTTGCTAAAATAAACTACTTAGCAGAAGTTTGCAGTAGAAAATATAAGAAAAGTGACAATCACAAATACTCTGACACTTCCCTGGCAATGGCGCCAAAAAGATGGTGAGCTCCAGTATTGCATCAATGATGCTGCAACTCCTAGGACTCCCTTCTTTACTTTTATCAACCCGGTTGTTCGTAACAAACTTGGAAACAACGGTGCTATATGCACAAGTACTAGCTCTTACCGCAGGCTGTCACTTGATCAACTAGCACAAGCCCGCTAGGAGCTTAAGCTAACTTCTATGAGCTCTTAGAAGAAGCTTTTAACTATGATGGATGAAATTTAACTCAAAGGAGGCTAGTCTACTTGCAGGAAGAAGCTGAAAGCTGAAAAGAAACGCAAACCCTAGTTTTACCGACTAACCATACTGGTGTAAGAGAGGAGATGAAAGCGGTGGGAATGGATGCCATTGGCTCTTGAAGAGGTAAAATGCATGTGACTAAGCTACTTCTAAGGTGAAATCTGGGGAAAACATCTTTTTTGTATCTTTGAGTAATTTTGCAGAATTATTATGCATGTGCTTTAACTGTTTTTGGTTGTGCAGAGGTTGATTGGAAAAAGGAAATGGAGTGGGAACTTGTAGGAGGTTGGGAAGGTGAGAAGAGGGCCTAAGGGACCCCTAGCACCCTTCTAGAGAGTTTCACAGTGATCAGATCTTGAAAAGTTGCTCACATGAACTTCTATAGGAAGTTTGCAAGAGTTCTACGGGATGTTCTACAGGAAGATTCGAAAGAGGAGTTTGGAGGGTTGATGGAGGAAAAACGGTGGGAAAGTGGAAATGGAGGATGGATGAGGATGTGAAGGGGTCTAGGACCTGGTAGATGAAGCTAAGGAATGATGAAGGTGGTTGGATTTGTTCAAGGATGGATAAAGCAATGTTGTAGAAAAATGTAGAAATTAGTTCAAATTGGAAAAATGTGGTGAATGAAGGGAAGGAATATGGAATTAGGGGTTGGAGCAAGTGGTATGGTGGAGGAAGGATAGATAGGGAAGTATTACAGATGCTATACACACTATTTCTCAAAACTGATTGAAGAAATATTAGAAAAACCATAGATCTGTCTACTTTGACCTAATCTAACCTGGAAACCAGAACCATGATGAGCATAAGTCTATAGATAGGAAATCATGCAAGATAACTATGGAAACTAAGCAAGAATAGATCTAAACATGTAAGAACAACTGGTATCAACTTTTCCAACTAAAAATCTAACATTAGCAATTGCATTGAGAGGCAAAAACAATGTTTTGTGGCAGCAAGGACACCTTGGCCTCAGCTCATGGTCCCAAGGAGGGAGAGGTGAGATAAAGGTTTTCTTGATGGTCTTTTTGAAGATCTTTTCTGTTACCAACCTATCAAATCAACCTGAAGTAGAAAAAGTTGTCTTAATCATCAAAACCAACCTAAGTAACAAAGCAAGATTTTAACCTAAATAGCAGAAATTATTCTCTGAATGCAAAGAAAACACATAATAGTACACAAAGGAGGTACTAGCACTTGGGTTGGGCCCAACCCCAAGAGCTACAGCCTCCTAAGAAAAGCTCAGAGCTAGTGCAAAGTGAAATTTATCTCCATTACTAAAAAAAAAAACCATGTCACAAAAATGTTTACAGCAAAAGCTCGAAAATGAATCGAAAGGCAGAGCAGCACTAAAGTGTTAAATACAACTATTCAATAGTTAAACCACCGAGGCTTGAAGATTTCCTACTTATGCACCACGAGGACCTCCAACAACCCTCCTTAACTTGAGGGGCTTGGCTGCTCAAAACTGCAAGTAATCAGCCACTTCACAAAAGCTGCTCAACTGCCCTTGGAAATCTTCTTTGGTGGGCTGTCGAACTCTAGGTTGATGGTGGAGAACTCAAGGAAGGGGCCATTTAGTGCAGGAGACACCCTTCCTACTAATCCTCAGCATTGTTCCCTCGTATTTGGCTATCAACTGGCTCATAAATGCTTGACCTTGGTCCAAAAGATGTCCAAAAATCTGCAATAAGCACGTATTAGACTTCATGGTCAAGTGACTATTCTCATCCATTCAATTAACATAAATATATTCAAAATCATGCATAAACTATGAAGAATGGTGGATTAATCGAAAATAATAGGCAAAATGAGCCCAATAAGTTACCCATTTTTGGGGCTCATCAATAATATACAAAGGAATATTCTATATGCCTCCCAACCGCAGGCCGTTGGAGTGTGCAAGGATCTGCTAGACATGGTCGGGCTTGTGATAGATCATGTAGCCCACCCAGAGTGCATGTTCCACTCATAGATCCCACCTCTGATGCCAGTCAGAGTGTCATAGGTAGTGTTTTTGTCTCTGTTGACAATCATGCTAGAAATAGTGGGCCTTCTTCACATGTTTTTGGTACACCTCCTACATTTTTAAATCCTCATTAAACTTTATGTGTTTATGTCTTGAAATTGTCTTTAATTTTTAAATCATCTTCAACTCATGTGTTTGAATTTAATATATATGTTATTATGCTTCTAGTTTATTAAATATATATGTTAAATTATGTTTATGATTTACAGATCCTCAGCGGGGAAAAGCTAAGGATCACAATGCAGTGTCAATCTCTCCATGGGATGATGATACATATAGTATCACAATGGAGGATGTTATGACCCATCATACATGGATCACACAAGACCTACATAACATCTCTTCTAGTTCACTTGCTAGGCATAGTTTATCTTTTATGTTGGAAAGCATCAATAGGTTGATAGAGACATACTGGAGGTCAGGCCCACAAAGCCACATCCTACATTCCATACAAATGATTAAATGGCATGAGGTTAGAGGCCCAAATACTTGGGAGGTGGTGAAAGTGGCCACCAATAACATTGATGTTCATGGGGAGATAGTTGACATCCCTCGGGATCACCCTGCTAGACATAAAGGTTTGATTCCACTCAAATATTTTAATAATGTTGATGAAGCCCCTTTTGATTATGATTGATTCATTGGAGTTTGGGGCCAATTCCCCCACCATGACTAGGTTACCATTTATTTTTCCAAGCATATATATGTAGAGTTCATCTTACATACGAGGCCAGATTATAATGATACTAGATCTCATTATTATGGACCTGTCTTGGGACATACATATGATTGTGAGGGGGCTCATAGGGACCCTCGGCATGTAGCACCACCTCCGAGATTGTTTCCAATACTTTCTAGGAGAGTTGTATTACCGATATATCTAGAAGATTCATTGCATCTCAGTGCTGAGACCAAGGATACCATTGCAGATAGCATGTGGACGTCATTGGTCAGTGCATGTATTGCAGTGCATGGAGATATTAGAAGACCACCACCATTTCTATATGAGCTTCTAGTTCCTTTATATGACTATTCATTTCTCGCGATTTTACCCATTGACCAAATTTTTTCATATGCATATATGTGTTGTGATGCCATCTATGACACATAATAGGTATATATATATATATATATATATATATATATATATATATAATATATATATATATATATTATATTATATATATATATATATAATATATATATGAAACTTTTGAATATGACTGTAAATTTATGCATAATTATTTATATTAATTTATTTCATATTAGATTACATTTATATTTATAATTTCATGATAACATGTAGGCACAGGGCTCCAACTACATGAATGAGCTTATTAGTTTGTAGGCTAATTATAATTTTTCCTTGCCATTGTGTACCCCTGCCCATATGCAAAGTGTTGTCGACGTCACGTGTATGTGGATGCACAAATAGGATGATGGGTATAGATGAATTGATGATGCACGTCGATTGATGTAGCCCCCAATCTTTGAGCCATAGGTAAGGGATAACCAAACCCAGATTGATGAAACCCCCATCCTATTTGACTTGCATTTGGACCCCAGTGATATTTGTAGATTCATATATGTAATTAAAAATGTGGTTCAAAATCATTTATTTCCATATCTTTTATTTTGTATAAATAATAATCTAATTAGTTTGAAATTGAATGTGTTATATTTTAGTACCATATTATGGACACTTACTTTATGCAGTGGAACTCATATAAGAGTTATGGTGGTACTTAGAGTGTATAATTTGTATATTTTTAAGCCCATTTCATAGGGAACATTAATATGTGATACCGACTTTGTATATTTTCATACATGGATAGTTTGTGGAGGTACATGAACATTATTTTAGTTTATGGATGTTCATGTGATATTTGTAATTTTTATATATTTGCATATGGAATGTTTATTGATACATTCATTATTTTAGTTTATGAATTTGTATTAATCTTGTTTATGGATTTCCATTAATTTTTGAAGTTTATGGACTTGTTAAAATTATTTCGTTAGTTTAAGGTTCTTTCTATATACTATAACTTTTATTAGAAAAAATAATAATTTTGATTTCTGGTTTCATAGACTATGAAAATAAGTGCAATCTTAAGTCATGATGCAAGTCACTTTGATACGTAAAATGAACCGAAATATATGACGGTGGAATTAAGAAAATAAAATTTAGGATTGAAATAAGTTTTAAATTCAATTTTAAAATATGTCTAGTAAACAACAAGCATGTTCGATTCAATTTCATTTATTTTGAGGTCATCTACAAGAGCCTAGTCATAACATGATATTTAAGTCATATGTTGGAATTTAATATGCCAAAAAACTATTAATGATATATCTTTCTATAATTTTATATACAATTAAATATGAAGTTTCCTAAATTTACTTGGCTATCCCAAGGTTCAATTAAAAAACACAAAAGAAATTGAAATAAGTTTTATTCCATTTTATTTATTTTGAGATCATCTGCAAGAGCTTAGTCATAATATGATATATAAGTACAATCTTACTATGATGCAAGTAACTTTGATACTTAAAATGAACTAAAATATAACATGTATCAATTTAATATTGGGCATGGAAATAATTACAATCATGTCACTCATAGTGCCTTGTAGAAAGTGTATTTTAGTACAATCAACATGTATGTTATTATAATACAATTTTAAAAATATTTTTTTTTGAATTCTAAAGTCATCTATAATATAATAAAAAATCCATATATGAAATTTTTTGTGACCCACCCATATATCATTGCAGGGTCAATTTTTTTAAGTATTTCAATCAATTTCTTAAATCTCAAGGTTCAATTAGAAAACACAAATATGATTGAAATAAATTTTATTCAATTTTAAAAGATGTCATGTAAACAACAAATACATTTTATTCAATATTATTTCTTTTGAGATTATCTACAAGAGCTTACTCATAACATGATATAAATTAATCATATTGGAATTTAATATAGGTCAAAAAAATAGTATATGATAACCTTTCTATAATTTTATATAATGTTATCAACTTTCTTAAATTTACTTAGTTATCCAAGTATTTCAATCAATTCCTTATGCTTGAAATAAGTTTTATTCAATTTTTAAAAATGTGGAGATGTAAGAGTTACAAATAAATTTTATTCGATTTTATTTTGTTTGAGGTTGTCTACAAGAGCTTAGTCATAACATTATGTGTGTGTGTGCGTTGTGCTTTTTACAATCTAATATGAAGCATGGAAAATGAGAATAATAAGAATGTAGTTAATTACAAGTAGTTTACAGTTTCAAGAAGCCTAAACATTTCAATTAAGTGAACATTTAATTTGAGATAAAAATTGAAGTATTTTATTTATAGTTGAAGTAATATTTAACATAGAAATCAATGCACTTCGTCAATAATTTTTTCATGCTTACATTGAAATCAATACACAATGTTAATCTAATTACCTTGAAATTAATGTACACCATACATCTAGTTACATAAAATAATAAATCAACATTTACATTGAAATTAATGCATCTAATGCAAGTAATCAAATAGGATGAGAAATCAACATCTACATCGAAATCAATGCATCTAATGTAAGCAATCAAATAGGATTTCAAATCAACATCTACATTGAAATCAATGCATCTAGTGCTAGTAATGAAATAAGATTAGGAATCAACATCTACACTGAAAGCAATGTATTGAAATCAATGCAATCAAACATGATTATAAATTAGCATATAAGTTAATGAAATCAATGCATCTAATGAAAAAAATCGAATAGAATTAGAAATCAACATCTACACATAAATTAATGCATCTAATGCAAGAAATCAAATAGTGTACACTGAAATCAATGCATGTAGTGCAAGAAATTTATGTCATTTCTCTCCTCCCTCCATATATATCTATATCTCCCTTCATATCTCTTTCTTTTCCTATCTATCTGACACTCCCAAACACACACACACACTCTTGATATCTATCTATCTCTGCCTCCCTCCCTCTAACTATCTCTCTCTTCTTCCTTCTCTTCCCCTTCCATATATATCTTGATCTCCCTTTGTCTCTCATTCTTCGTCTCTCTTTATCACCCTACAAACATACACATTGTTTCTTCATACCTATCTATATATCCCTCCATGTCCCTCTCTCTCTCTCTCTCTTCCCCTTCTCTCCCTCTTTCTCTCTCTACCCCTTCTCTCCCTCTATCGCCCTCTCTATATCTCTTCCCTCCTCCTCTCCTATCTCACTCTCTCTCCATCTCCCTTATCACTCCATCTCTCTCTCTCCACCTTTCTCTCTCTATGTCTTTTTCTTTCCTCCCTCTCTCTCCCCTTCCAACTCTATCTCCCTCTCACTCAAGTCCTCTTTCTCTTCCTTCATCTCTCTCTCTCTCTTTCTCTCTCTCTCTCTCTCTCTCTCTCCCTCTAACTCTGTCACTATATCTCTCCCTCTCTCATCATCTCTCCCCCTTCTCTCCATATCTCCTTCTTATTCTTTCTATTTCACCCCCAAACATGCACACAATCTCTCTCAATATCTCCCTTATCACTTCTTGATCTGAAATTATAAATTGAAGGTTTCTTAAAAAAGTTTCCATGCTAGTTTATGTTTTGTGGGAAATGGACTGAAATTTCAAAAGCACATAAACTTATTAGTTTTAGTTAAGTTTTGTAGATTTAACTAAAGAAAAATAGACAACAGGAAACATCACAAAACAACAATTTGATGACGAGTACACCCCTCTTGGGCTACGTCTCTGGGTTGAACTCCCAATATTGCCCCTTTAAATTGTATATTTAAAATGTCAATTACATCAACATACAATGCTAAAGTCACATAAATAATGCTTCCATTATGTCTAGAACACCCAAAAACCCTTGTGTAGGCTCTTCATGGGCTCAAAAAGTCTAAAAATGGCCAAGTTAGGCCTCCTTCTCATTTCCTATGCTATTTTTCCTGCAAAATGACCAAACTGGAAAAACAAACCACAAATTCCTTTTTGGTGAAACCACTAGGTGATAATTTGGCGCGAGAGCAACAACACATCCACTGAAAGTTGTGCAAATTTTTGAACACTTAAATGTGCCAATAAGGTAAATGTGATGATTCTTTATCCCTTTTTGATGGTCACATTGTATGTAATATGGTGAGGGACATGAGCTAGAGGCCACGTGCCTTCCAAGTCTGCTCACCTGATCATGTTAGTTATCAATATGCTCACCCCCTCCACTTCCACCACACTCCATACAATATGGGAACATGGCATATAATGTGACCAGGGTTGGGTTGGTCAGGTGAGCTCATCGGCACCCCCTAGCCCCCTAAACCATAACACGATTACAATAAATAAAAATGGCTCATATGGTTATAAGAAGTAACAAAGTAGCAGAACTGTAAGGTACTCGAATAGTTACAATGAGGTCGTGGGCTCGAACCCCAACGGGTTAGTTGTCTAACTCAAAAAAAAATTCACGAAACCCGAGGGCCACATGGTGCCCTCCCATTCAGTCATGTGGCGCCTCTTGCTTGGTCGAACCAAAACACAACCAATAAAAATTCATCAACTTGACATGTACAAACATGCCACATGTCAGCATGGGAATGGAGCATATGACATTTGTACTATGCGCTCATCCTACTGACATTAGTTCCATGTCACTGTACTTCCTGCCCATTAAAACCTACAAGTTGACTTTCTATGTGTTTGCCAAAAACTTCAAAACGTGATAACTTTCACATACAGTGTCAGATTTAAGTGATTCAAACATCGTTGGAATCATAATGATAAGATATAGGATTTAGCACTAGTTTTAGGTAATTTTGAGAACTTTTATTTTTGAGCATATTTGTTATCCCTTAGATCACCCTCCTCCCCCCTCTCTCTCCACCTTTCTCTCTTTATATGTCCTTTTTCTTCCCTCCACATATTTTCCTCCAACCCTATCTCTCTCCCCCTCTTTCTCCTCCACTCTTTCCTCCTCTCCCTCTCTCCATCTTTGTGTCCCCCTCTCTCTATCTCTTACCGTCCTCTCCCTCTCTCTCTTCTCTCCTTTTCTCTTTCTTCACTCCTCTTCTCTCTCCCTCAATTTATGTCCATCTCTCCCTTGTAACTCCCTCTATGTCTCCACCTCTATCACTCTAGGTATTTGTTCTTCCCTCCCATATATATTTGGAGCTAATATACATCATAATATATTAATATATGTTATAATATAGCAAATTCTATATTATATTAAAGTATATTACATTAATTCAAAATTAAAAATTTAATAATGTTAATAATTAAAATTAATTTTGTATATTAATATCAGATATCATAATTAATATTATGTAATATAATTTTTATATTAATATTATATTAATTAGGTTTTACAGACATGATAACAAAAATTAATAATAAAAATTTAAATTTTGATGTCGTTATTTAAACTTTAATTTTGAATGTGGTTAAAAAACTTGTTGTGAAGGTAAATTTATGATCCATTCAAATTCAAGGTATACAATAAGGTATATGTTGAGCACAAACATACATACTTACGTATTGCCATCATACTGGGTTGTAGAATGCCCCTCTTGGCACAATAACATAAAAAATGTCTAATGTTGTTCATAACTTAGATTCAGTTGAATTCTCATTTTCAGTAGAATAATATCATATCTTCTTGGTTAAATTATTAGTGGATTAAATTTTAGATCTTTTTTTATTCTAAAATCTAAATTATGGGATTACATGATTCACATAAGGATTTGTTTTTGTTTTTTGTTTTTTGTTTTGTTTTGTTTGTTTGTTTGTTTGTTTTTTTTTTTTTTTTTTTGAACAGAGGGGCTCGTTCGAGCCATATAGCTCGATCAATCCCCTGGTTAACCACATAAATGGTTTGGTTGAGGTTTCTTTTGAGGTCATAAAAACCACAATCTTAGCACCCCTTCTACAAATTTCCTAGAATGCCATTTTGTACCTTGGAGACTCAAGGAAAATTTTGTCCTTACATCGAGGAGTTGATCATGTTGGATTCATGAGGGAATTATCTCTCCAATGGCATATGAGTTTGAAATTTTCATGTTTGTATGATATTTTTCATCTAATTTCTTTTAGACATAATGCTTGAATTTTTTTTGGACAATTTTGAGTCCAAATAAAAAATCAATATAATAAAATATACACAATGAAAACAGTTCAAAAAATATCCCTGTCTTTGTGTATGAGTCCTTTTCAAAAGGGTACTCTTGGTTTTCAATTTATTTAAATAGTTGAAAAAACTTGCACGGACACGTGTTTGCAAAATTCAAATGAATATTACTTCGCTGAAACTTGAAAAAATAATAAAAAATATAAGTTTGCATTAAAAATGAAATTTTAATATAAAAAAAATTATCTATGTTTAGATCATGCTCATATATAATATATAATATATAATATATATAATATATATATAATATTATAATATATATATATTATATATATTATATATATTTAAATATATTATATTTTAGACTAAGTTATGCTACATGAACACACACATACCTCTTAAGATGTGCAAAAATTTGCAAGGACAAGTATTGCATTTCATGGAAAATTGAGAGATTATACGACACAATTTTTTTGTAGAAAATGTCATTAGGAAAACAACATAATTCTCCATATATTGTCTTTCTACTCCAAATCAAAATTCACAACACTTATATGAATTTTCACGGATTCAATTCAATGAAAGAGGAAAATTTTGAAATTTCATCGCCACATTTGGCCCAAAAGTGTGGCCCATCCTCATGCGTTCACTGTTACATATCATCCTAGGTGTCACCCTTTGGTAAAAATAAACTAACTAAAAACTAAAAAAATGCAAAAAATATAAGATGATCTCAGATGGTACAAAAATGTCTAGAAGTGAAATAAAAATAGTCATATGTGACACTAATAATGTGTAAGAAAAGGTCAAATGATGTTCTAAGTGAGATCCTCACAAATTCATGAGTGTCTATGTACCCTAACAAACATCACCTTGTCATCCAACCTTGATGCTTCTCCTAGTAAATTTCTTTCAAAGCATTAATTCTCACTTTCCCTGGAAATCATCTTCTCGATTTTCAAAGTTGTACAATGTAAGAGAAAGACATTAGAGAAATTTTGAGGTCTAGAATGGGTCTCCTAAGGAATATTATAAAATAATAGTGGAAATAATAAAATAAAATTATATTACATTATCAAATTTTAGAGGGAAAAAAGAAAAAACAAAATTTTCAACTCATATTTTCAACTTATCTCTCTGTGATTTTACTCACATTTCAAGCAGGAGCCCTCGTTGGATGCAAAATTTAATTTCTCATAAAAGGAGTACCTATATTGCATACTTTTAATGGACCTTGCTACATGAAAAATGAGAAATATATGAAAAAATGTGATTGCAATCACTTTTATTTATTTATTTATCATTTTTTGGGTAGCAGGGTCCATTGAAAGTATGCAACATTGGTACTTCTTGGATGAGGAATTAAATTCCACATCCAACAAGTGCTCTTGCTCGAAATTTGGGTAAAACCGTAGGGAGATAAGTTGAAAATAAGAGCTTAATTATATATATAATATTATATATATATATTATATTTTATTTTTATTTTCTTTTATAATTTTATTTTACTCTTTAAAAAAGGTAAATCATCCAATTTGTAAAAATAAATTTTAAGTTATAATACTTTTATTCTGAGATTGATTTTTAATCTCAAAATTTCCATAATATTTTTTTAACTTTTCCTCCCATAATCTAAGAAATCTAAGAAAAATTTAAGAAATTATAGGGTATTCCTTTTATCTAAAAAAACTATTAATATTATTTGGTTGGTGAATTAATATGTTTGCGAAAGAAATGAATTGTCATAAGGATAAATCATGAGAAAATGAATGTTGAAAAGAGAGTTCAATATTCACTTAAAATGGAGGAAGAGCCTCGAAAAATGGAATTTGTATTTTTCATTTCAACTTTGAAGTTGGGTTAATTGTTTGAAGCAAAAGAAAGTATGGGTGGGCTAAGTCAATGAAAAGTGTTATGGTTCATAAAATCTGACTCTAAAGTTTTTATATAAATTATAATTTTTTAAGGTGATAGATTTGAAATTGAATTTAATTGTTAAAAAATATGTTTTCTATTTGAGAGATGATAAATTTGAAATGAGGAGAATAAATTTTATTTTTATTAAGGAATTAACAACAGTCAAAAAAAATAAAATTATTTAATTATAAATATATATTAAAAATAATAATAATAAATATTTTATATATAAAATTAAAAAAAAAATAAAAATAATCTATAAAAATATTTGCATGAAGTATATATTATCTAAATATAAAATTGACCCTACTACTTTTTATAGCAAAAAGTGTTTTAATGGGTAAAAATTCAATTAAGTAAACAAAATTTCGAAACTTATTATTTATATAAATTAATAATTACAAAGCAATGTTACAAATTTATTTTCAATTTGAAAAATATTATAAAATATATTAATTATTTTAAAGTAAAAATTACGAAAATATATTTATTAGTGATATTATTATTATTTGAAATTGTAATATATGTTTTTAGAAATTATACAAATCACAAATAAAACATTTCACAAATTATTTATATATAAAATTAGGATTTTATTAGTTTAAATTTATTTATAATATTATATTTATGATATATAAACAATTATTCAATAATAATTAATTAACATTTTTTTAAAAATCTAAATTTTATTAAAATATTTCTAAGAAATTAGTTATTATTCTCATGAGATTTATAGTGAAACTAGACATAGGTATATTCCTAACATCTTGGGATGAAAGAATTTGCCCCATTGATATAGTAAGAGAGTTCAATATGAAAAACACTTTATAGCTCGACCCTTACTCATATCCGTTTTACTTTTCAAAACATTTGCCTAATGATAAAATAAAATGTTAAAAAGTCTGATTTAATCACTCACTATCTTAAAGTTCAATAAACTATATTAATTAGTTTTAATAGACATTAACCACCAACACCACCATTTTTCTTTCCTACGTAACTCTCAATGACTCCATTGAGAACCTAAAATCATCTCACGTATACAGCAGATTTCATATCTAATTAAACACCTAGAAAGAACAAGGTTGGTCTGTATTGGAAATGGTCACACTTTGGACCCTACGACATCATAGAAAACAATCAAACTTAGAGGTCTTAAACTCATTTCCTATTTTTTTTGGCGATGTGGATGGCGGTGCAGGGGATCTATTAGAGGTCTTAAACTCGTTTTCTATTTTTTTGGCGGTGTGGATGGTGGTGTAGGGGATCTATCATATGTATGGAGGTTCATTCAAGGGAATATGGTTTCACTTTACATGAAATCCATTTGGTAACATCCACTAAACTTATTAATGTAATGTCGACTTTTTCTTTTTGTTAATGTAATGTCGACTTTTTCTTTTTGTTCCTTGTTCTTGAGAAGGCAAAGAAGTGGTTGAAAATGGGTTCAACAATATTTTTCTTATTTTCACATAACTTGTAAAGTTCTACAATAATCTTTTTTGGATATGAAAATGTTTCAAGGACACCAAAGTTTAAAAGGGTGGATATTGAAGACTTTTTTTACATCTGCCAAAAGTTTGAATTATCTAGATATTACCGATCCTAAGCCTAAACTTCCAAATATGATGTGATGAAAAAAAAATTAAGGCAAGAGTGTAATGAGGCTAACTCAAATAATTTATCATTGTATTGGTGTTTCTGTTCTTCCATTTATAACCAAATGAAATTGTCACAGATATGATGTACAATTTATATGTCTAACTTCTTCAATTTTGTTTTGTAATTAAATAAATTACAAAAGAAAAAATAAATTAGTAGTAAGCACAATAACTTATTTTCCCCTCGGATAGTGTCTCTGGTATTTGATAACTTGATTTGACATATACAATTTGTTATCATAAATAAAAAATTCTCAATTTCGCTTCAGAAAATATCTCTACATGATAAGCCAATAGATCAACATTCTATGCAAATTGTGAAGTATTTGCCTTAATTTCAAAAGATAGTAAGCAATTGAACAAAATAACTACATATGTGAAATACAACTTTCCTTTCTATACATGGAAAGCACGAGAATGATCCTACTTCCACTTGAAAACAACATTATTTTTTGTCAACTAATGTAATGGGAAGGAAAATTCTGAAAACCCAACAATGAATTTAATAAAAAAGTTAGCAAGACCAAAGAAACTCTTTTTAATTGTGAGAATACAAGAAAGAGAACAATTAGTTACTTTAAAATTATCCACTTAATTCTATGCTCATCAAGTAATACAACTAAGATGAGAGATTACTGTCTAAACAAAGGAACACTTAAAAGAAATTAACTTATAATTGATTTGTTGAAGTACATAAAAGATATATTTTTAAATATCATCTAAATATAAGATCTATTTCTATTTCTATTAAGTTTGAAAGAAAAAATATCATCTAAATAAATAATAACAAAATTATAGAGACAACCTCTAAAACTAGCATTGATGACACTATAAGGCATCACACGCCATTTAAAATAATCCAATTTGGTTTTAAACCTGTTTTCCAAGTATCTTGGAGTTGAACCTTGACCTGATGTGGTTATGGACTTGATAAACGCTATAGAAATTCCATCTATAAGAAGATGCCTCAAAACAACAAGGCTGATTGGTATCAGAAATGATCACATTCAAAACCCAACCCCATCAGAGAGAAGGTCAAGCTTGGTGGGTTTTAAACGATTGCTTTCTGGATTTGTGGGTTTTAAACGATTGCTTTTTGGATTTTTGGATCTAACAAATCATAGGGATGGCCCATTCAAGAAATATGGCTCCACTTTTGACAAAGTCCATATAAAATCAATCTAATTTCTAATCTGTGTGCTAAACACAAAAGGTTACCTGTATCAAACTTATTCAACGTAATATCAACTTGTCATCGCTGCTCTTCATTCTTGAGTTGACAAAAAAGGCGGTAGAAAATCGAATCAGCGATACCATTCTTGTTTTCATTGTCTGGGAATGGTATACACAGAATTTGGGTAGAATTTAGCAGTAGAAAACTTCCTGGATTCCTTTCCATGAAAGTATCGGTACTAATTCCAGTCATCATGACAATAATATCAACGATTGTACTTTGCCTTTTACGTTCAAATTTCAGCACTGATCGTGCTGTGTGTGTTTATCATATTTCGCCAAATTTGAGAGTAGATAGTTTTGTCGCGGTACATGGGTGTAGTTACCAAGTTAGATGATATTTTGTAACTTGTTCAGGTAGTTTCTGGTTTGGTTTGGTTTTGAGTTTTATAGGGCGTAAGATATTACTCGCTTATAGATAAAGGTGCTGTTTGTCAATCGTAATTGATTATATTGACAGACTCTCCCTTTCAGTTGTTTATATTAAATTTGGTAATTTTTTTCAAAAAAGCTTATGGTGGGAGTATTTGAATTTTGTTTTCATGGGGTGGAAATGGAAATGGAAATAATCTCGGAAGTATGCTGCCAATGGAAACGTTACTTATCTTTATGCCAATGGTCATACTAAAAGGCAAACAGGAATCTGCTTTTACCAGTACTACTCAGAGGATCAAACGAGTATTTTGAGCAAGTTGATTCTGACCCGAATTGACTTCCATTTCTTAGGTTTTCATTTAGAAAAAGTTATGCACTATCAATCTCATAAAGCATTTCGAGTTGGAATTTAAAAAAAACCAGCCCATCAAATTTGACTTTTTCAAAAGTTTCTAACTTATTTTTATAGTTTCAAGGCAGATTTTTGACGATTTTGTATTTTTTAATTTATATTTAAAAGTAAATCAGAGCTTCTAACCTATTTTTATACTTTCAAAGTAGATTTTTGATAAATTTATAATTTTTAAACTTATATTTAAAAAGCAAATCATCCATCACAAATAAATGTGCCCCATCAAATTCCAACTTTGCACCGTAAGAAGTCTGCAAATTTGCCCGCCAAATTCCAACCCTACACCATGGGAGGTGTACAGATGAGAATATTCCTTCTAGATATATAACTAAAGTCGCCCACTTCCTCGTTGAGGTTGCGTGTTCACGTTGGTGTCCACCTTTAGATTAGATATCAACATTGGTTGGCCCCTTTTGAAAACTTTTCTGCACAGCAAGAATTTTATGCCTCTGAAATTTGTAGTTTCAATAGGGTTAAAGAAAACGCAGTAAAACGACCTTAAGCAAATGAATGTTTTTTAACATCTATGCAAATATCATTTTTTGAGCTTGTTTAAGCAATCGAGTGTTTTTTTAACATCTAATCAAATATCATTTTTTGAGCTTGTTTAAGCAATCGAGTGTTTTTTTAACATCTAAGCAAATATCATTTTTTTGACCTTGTTTTCTATAACATTTCGAGCTTCCATCTTAAGGTGTATTTGTATATGATTTATAATTTTTTTTTGGGTATTTTAATGTGATGCTTTTCAACGTAGTTGAAATTTGGAAAGGATGAAAAAATAATTTATATTATTATTAAATTATTTGATATTTTTCTTATTTATTTATTTTATATTTATAATTAAAAAATATAGTTGTATTAATTTGAATTTCTATAAAGATTTAGGATTTCTTTAAATAAATACATAAAATAGAAGATCGAGTCTATAAGCATTGTTGTTTATCTTTTTCTAATAATTAAAAAATCCACATTGATGATATTTTGACATGTTTGGATATGTAACATTTACAATATCAAAGTGTAACCAAATTCTTTGTCTTTATTATAAGGACTTTTAAATTTTGTTATCGTGTTTAATTTGTATTTGTTTCGTGTTTTTTTAGTGCCTATTGACCCTGTAAGCATATATCCTTTAATCATTTTATGACATTAATTCCCCTTCAGATTTCTCATATACCATATGCAATGGTGATGGTGGAAATTACAAAAAATGAGTTTAAAAAGGGGACTAACTAGTGGAACTATGACATCTATGTTATATAAATGTTGTATATAAACAAAAGTTTCACCTAATCCCTTGGATGTTGGTCATCATAGCCTCAAAATGATGGATAAAATCCTGAGTGGAATTATTTCCTTAAATATTCAAATTATACCATAATGAACTAAAAAATGTACGTGAAAATTAATATCTCTATTAGAAATGATGCTTCTTGGAACCCTAAAGTGAACCCCAACCCTTTCAAAGAATAAGCTTGCAACTTATTTTCGTTTGATTGTGTTACCCCCCAAGTTGTTCTCCTTAAATATCTCATGATCGCAATGCTTAGGAAAAGTATACAAGAACACCTTATTATGCCACTCAAGGCCTTTGAGTTAGTCTTGGGTCAAAAGGGGTACTCTTGTTTTTCCTAGGTTTATCATTCTAGTTTGTCACCTTAAAACTATGTTTTTCATGAAGCTCTCACTAGATTTATTGTAAACAAGAAGCCAAGCAATAAGGGGAATTAACAAGTTTCTTTTTTTAATGAAGCAAGAGACTTTCCTTCTACTTCAAAAACCCAAAAGTACAGTTACAATAAGTACAAAAGCCCTGAATATCTCAAGGCCTACGAGACCAATAAGATCGTAATATCAAAGATGTGAGCCACTAAACAAAATAAAGGACAAGCTAACCAATCAAATTGTCCCCACGTTTACAAGTTGACGCAAAGTCAAAGTCCGCGATACCTCTCTTCATTAACTCGCAAAGATTGAACAAACTCGTGTCCCCACAAACTAGCCCGACCAGATCTAATCATCGATTGCCCCCTCAAAAAAGGACGGCTCGGAGAGATATCGGAGAGCCAAGATGCAAGGTCTTTAAGGCGCGATGAAGGGTGGTAAGACGACCCCCACCCCTGCCACGTGTTGAGAGCTGAGTGGAATCACTCTCAACAAACCAAAACCACTTACCATTTGTGAGCCTTGCGATCAAAAGAAAACCGCTTAATGCCTGGTTTTCCGATCCAAACAAGAAGTGCTGTGGAATTTCCTTTGTGGGAGCGATCCAGCGTTTCATCCTGCTGAAACTGACAATGGAGCTCACCGCCAAAACATTCTGTAACTGTAAATGAAACGCTGTGTCGCCATTCAAGAAACGAAGGAGATAAGTTCCCTTACCCCAAAGGAAGTTATCACTATACAGAGTAAGCCCTTTTTCAAAGAGTCGACCACTGAATTGAGTGAGAACAGGCATAAAGAGCTTTAATCAAAGCCTGCCCCTTGTGCCCAAAAATAAAAAATTTCCTTGTCCTTTGCAGCTTGAGTGTCGCAGAGAGCTTTTAGCCTACTTGGTGGCATCTCCTACCATTTCATTTCGATCCTGCAATCTAGATTAGTCACTCTTTGGTTGGCCAGTAGATCTGCAAGTTTATTGGCTTCCTCCAAACATGGTTGAAGCTAACCGTTTGTAGACTCTGGAAACGTTTTTGGATTCTCTAGTACACTTGTATAAGTCTCCACTATTTTGAGACCCTTTCAGGGACTGTTCCATAGCTGATTTTCTTAACTGCATTTATAGAAATCTCAGAGTCTACTTCGATGAGAACATTTGAGCTGTGATTTAGTTTGAGAAGCTCTAGACATTGTTCCAAAGCCATTAATTCAGCGATGTTGTTGGTGGATTTGCCTAAATGGCAATGGAAAGTAAAAATTATTTTTCCTTCTTCATCTCATAACACACCTCCATAACCTGCTATTCCCGGGTTGCTTTTTGAAGCCCCATCAATGTTGCATTTAAGATAACCTTTTGGTGGAGGATGTCAGAACTCCTTTTCCCTTTCCAACACTCTTTCTTTTTCGCTAAGACCATTGAGGATAATCTCATGCATTCCCAGCTGCTTGAGAGTTCTCAATTCAAGTGCAATGGGAGGATTCAAGGGATAACTATGCACAATGGTGGAAACAGTGTCCTTAATATGCTTTAAGATCAATTCCATCAGGCAAAGAGGAGTAGTTTTTTCATCCTTGAAAATTCTTTTATTCCTTTCCTTCCAAACATTCCAGATAATGAAGCTTGGTGTAAGGGTCCAAGCCAAATTAAGGATCTCATACTTTGAAAAGTTTTTTCTCCACATGTTCAGGGTGTTAATAATGCTACCTTTGTCTCTGTCTGTCTGTTGAAAAATGATGTTGAAAGAATCCCACAACCAGGTGGTATAGGTGCAGTTGTTGAGAATATGATCCATTGTCTCCTCTTGAGCCTCACATAATTGGCATCTAGAAGGCCCCATAACCCCCCTCTTTTGAATGTTTTCCCAAGTTAAAATTTTCTTGTGATGAACTAACCACATAAACAGTTTGATCTTCATCCATCCTTGGTGGCTCCAAAATTTTTGCCAGGACTTAGCCAAAACACAGGGATCTAGGTTAAGGGTTATTCTTTTTGCTTCTTTGATATTAAATATGCCTTCTTTGTTTTGGCCCCATCTTAACTGATCATGCCCATCTGTAACCAAGATCTTCCTCTGTTCTAATATGTTCATGAGTTCTTCTATTTTTCCTTTTATGGGGTTGTCCCCTATGCATTCTATTTTCCTCCAGCTTCTCCATTTCTCATTGTCATGAGGAAGATTCCAGAAATCCCTAAATTTTATTAGTCCTTGGAAATCAGTTTCCTGCTTGATGCTCATAAAGTCCTTCCTTAACAAGATTAGTTCTTGTTTCCATTTATCTTCCCAGAAGAGAGCTTGTTCTCCTACTCTGATTTCCCAGAAGTTGTTGTTTTGTACTAGGCTTATGTTATCCCAGGCTTTATTCTAGATGTGAGAGACTTTTATGTTCCCTGACATTCTGATAAGATCACTCGTTTGCTAGGAGCTTGCATGTTTTTCTTTCCAGGTTTTAGCCCATTGTGCCCCTGGTTATTTAACCCATCTCCACTAGAGTTTGGCTCCTAAAACATTACTTAGAATCTCCTGATCATCTAAGCCTAGGCCTCCATGACTTTTGGGTTTACAGATTTTATCCCAAGAAACAAGGGCCCATTTCTTTTTGGTTTCCTCCTTGCCCCAGAAATAGTCTCTCTAAGTGTTCCTGAATTGCTGTAAGACCCCTTTGGGAGCTGGCAAGGCTGATAAAAAGAAAATAGGGATAGATTGAAGAACTACCTTCGTCAAAATCAATCCGCCAGCAAGGTCCAGTGCTTTGAAAGTCCATCTTTTGATCTTGTCTTGCATCTTGTTGAGCACCGATTCCCAGATACTTTTGTGAATTGGTTTATTTGTCAGGGGGATTCCCAAATACTTTGAAGGGAAGACCTCCCTTTGGAAGCCCAGAATTCTGGAGATGTTCCTTTGAATAGCAATGTTAGTGTTTAAGAAAAAAAATTTGATTTGGAGAGATTGACTTCCATACTTGAAGCCGAGGCAAAGTCACTTAAGATTTTTTTATACGTTGTAGCTTCCTTGATTGTGGGGATACCCAGTAGCATGGTGTCATCCACAAATTGTTGATGAGTCAAGGCTTGGTCGTTCTCCATTAATTGGAGGCCCTTGATATTTCCTAAGACTTTAGCATTTTTAATGGATCAGCCCAATCCTTCCATCATGAGGATAAAAAGAAAGGGAGAGAGTGGGTCTCCCTGCTTGAGGCCTCTGGAAGGAGTGAAGATCTCTGAGGGCAAGCCATTCACTAGAATTGAAAAGCTGGATGAAGTAACCAAAGCCATAACCCATCTGATCGAGTCATGATCAAACCCAAAAGCGGAAAGGACCTTTTTGATGTAAATCCAGTTCACCTTGTCATATGCTTTTGCAATGTCTAATTGCATGATCATATTGGCCTGCCTTTTGCTAGTGAGAGAGTGAACAACCTCGCGGGACTGAATAATATTGTCTAGGATTTGCCTCCCTTTGACATAACCAGATTGTTCCCCAGAAATCAAAGAAGAAAGAAGAGGTTGAGTCTGTTGGCCAAGATCTTGGAAATAATTTTGTAAACTACATTGCATAAAGCAATGGGTCTTAACTTATTAGGAGTCAAGGCTGAGTCTTGTTTGGGGATCAGGGAGATGAAGGAGGTGTTGAGGGATTTCAGAATGGATCTGCTTCTTCTAGAGTCCTCTACCACCTCCAAAATATCATGTTTGACAACATTCCAACAGGGTTTGAAAACATCAACATTGAAACCATCTGGGCCTGGAGCTTTGCCATTCTGCATATCTTTGATAACTGTAATGACCTCTACTTTGGTCACTGGTTTGTTCAGGTTAGAGTCATCTTCTCTAGACACCATCCTGGGAATATTCTTTATAATTTCCTTGATGTGTTGGTCTCTGTCTAGATTGTTTTCATTTGTGATGCCTTTGAAATGTTGAACCATCACAGCTTCAATATTCTTGTGAGAGGTCTGAAGCTCCCCATCTTCATTCAATATTGAGGAGATTCTATTGTGCGTTCTATTGGCTATGCTGGAACGGTGGAAAAAGTAGTGTTTCGTTCAACTTCTTTGAGCCATTGAACTCTAGACTTTTGTCTCCAAAAGGTTTCCTCCTGTTTGCATAAGTTCTCCCAATCAAGGTTTTGTTTTTCAGCTTGTTCACTTTTGGTTTTATCAAAACCATCTGTGATCATTGCTTGGTTTAGTTCCTGGATTTTCATCTCTATAGATTTTTTGTTTAAAAAAATGTTCCCAAAATCCTTCTTGTTCCATTCTTTGAGCTTGACTTTTATGTGCTTTAGTCTTTTATGGAGGAGGAACATTTTGGATCCCTGAACCTATAGATCTTCGAACCACCATTTTTTATTGTTGCTGATGAAATCTGGGTGGGAGAGCCAGATATTCTCAAATCTGAAGGGTCTGTTCCTGGGATCATCAATTCCCTTGATTTCTAATTCAATCAGCCAGTGATCAGAGCCTCCAAATGGGAGAACACTAGCAGATATTTTTGTATTTGTGAGCATCAGCTTCTCGGAGATCAAAAATCTATCTAACTTGGAGGCAACCTTAGCATTACCTACTCTTTTGTTGTTCCATGTAAAAAGACCATTATGCATTTCAGAGTCAACCATTTTCATGTCTTCTGTGAAATAATGGAATCCTACTGAATCTCTACTGAGGATTCTAGTGCCTCCCTTTTTTTCCGAAAGAGATTTAATCATGTTAAAGTCTCCTCCAATGACCCAAGGGATTTCTTTATGTCTTCTTCTGATATCTACCAGGGAGTTCAGAAATCTAAGATTCTCATCTATTCTCTGAGGACCATAGACATTCATAACCAGGAAGGTCTCAGACATCCCCATTGGTTGAATGATAGCTGATAAGTAATTTCTCGTTTCCTCGGCATCTACAATGCTGAATTTTTGGGGGTTACAAAGCGTGAGGATGCCTCCCGCTATGTTCTCTACTTTGACTTCTAGAAACTCAAATTTACTGAGCCATTTGCTATGGATTTGTTTTATTTTCTAAATGAAACATTTTATTTCTTGAATGAAGATTATGTCTGGCATTGCTAGTTTCATTCTGTTACTTAGCATTCTTTGTTTTCTTTTACTACCTATGCCTATGATATTCCATGATATGAAATTCATAATTAAAGATTTGTAAAGGAGTAACTGGTTGGATCTTTCATCTTACCCGACTCTATCATTAGCTTTCCACACTCCATCAGGAGTTCATTTTGCTTTTTTCTTCCTCTCTTCTTTCCTGGATTTCTGGTTGCTAATCCTGGATTTAATTTCATTGTTTTCACCCCTCTGTGCTCTTGTTTGTGGATGTTTTTACCTTTCTCCAGTCCTTGTTCCTGAGTTTTCCATAAAAACAACTGTTGTATTCTATTGCATTCTTCTTGGGGAAGAGAATCTATTCCTCCTTTGGTTCCTTTCATCAGGAATCCTTCCAGATCCAAGTTTTCCTTGTCGATGATTTCTTGTAGTTCGTGATCTTGCAGATCTGTTTCACTTTGGGTCATTTCTTGGTCCATATCCATTTTTGTTTCACTTCTCATGGCTTCTTTTTGAGAGTCAATGTCCGAAGAATGATTTGTGTCCTCCCTTTTTTCTTTTTCTTTAGCATATTCCTCCTGATATTGATTCTCTCTTGTGATTTCTTCAAGCTCTTCTAGCATTTGAAACTTATTCTGACTACCCTTTTTCCCCTCAGTATTTTGTTTCTTTGATCCCTTTTTTCCTCCCCTTCCTCTACTAGCCACCTTCTGAAAGCTTTCAGTGTCCTTCGTTGTATTAAGTTTTTCTTTGTTATCTTCTTTGCTGAGAGGGCAATCTCTTAACAAATGCCCATGTTCATGGCATCTTCGACATCTGAAGGGGATATGTTTGTAGTCTATAGTCTGCACCCACTTCTCATCAAAAACTTCTAGGATAACTTCATCCAAAAGTGCTCCTAATAGATCCATTTCAACACATATCCTGGCAAAGGAGGTATATTTCCCCCTTCTTGCGGCTTCCGAAGCTTTGACATAGCGTCCTAGTTTATTACTAATGGCAGCCAATGATTAGTTTGCCAATAATCAAGAGATAGAGAGTAGAGCCTTACCCACACAGGAACCAAAGAGAAGGTCTCCCTCTCTGGGACAAAGTTCATTCTCCAAGGTCTCATGTAGAGACCTGCTGCAGCAAAAAAATAGGGTCCTCCTTCGAATATTCTGTCTTTATTTTCAATGTTAGAAAACACGACTATGAAGAATCCTTTTGACCCAAGATGTAGGTTAATGCTTCCTTTGGGCTTCCAATGATACTTGATCCACATCTGTAAAGCCTTTTCAGTGGGCCATAGTCCCATGAATTTACATATAATGGCATAGGTTCCCATATGTTCCCTGTGCTCCTGCAAAGTAGGATCATTTAATATTACTCGCGGAGTGATATCTGCTTTTGGTTTGCAAGGTCCTTTTTGTTTTTTGTCTCTTGAACCCAGACTTTTGTCTTCTTCCTCTTTGTCCTTTGTGCTGCTGTTTTCTTTTGTTCTGGTCCCATATGTTTTCTTTTTATTGCCTCGGTTTCTATAGTTCATACCGCCTTTACTATTTCCAGATAGTGATTTACTTCTGCTGGCCACTGCATCTTTATAGGAGGGAGTTGAGCTCCCTCCCCTGCCATTCTCCATTAGAATCAGACTCTGCTCGCTATGGTAACCCTAGCTATTTCATTTCTCCCACAGCTTGTTCTCGCCAAGGAATTAACAAGTTTCATCGATAATAATAATATTATTTTATTTTGATTGAAAAAATATCTCAAAGAAGATAAAAAATTATATGTTAAGGAGGTGGGTAAACTACTTTTATAACACACATTTATTAGATGGAAAACCAGATGGGAAAGGAAAGAATAAATATAGGGGTTTATTTGATGCCGTGTGAGATAAAAATGAAGGGTAACATGTCATAACTTGTTTGAGATCTATTACTTAACTAGTGGCAATGTTCTTATGTCTTAACTACATAATAAATCTAATAGCTCATTTATAAACTAGTATTTCCAATGCAAAGGACAATAAAGTCTTAGGTCTAGAACAACCATTCATTTGCACAGTAAGTGCACTGGTGGTTGGGAATATAAATCACTATCTTGGTCCTCCTTACATCCCTTCTCTTTGTTTATCGCTCAAACAATGCTAATAGAGAGAAACATGATGATACTGGAGAAGTAGAATTGGAAGAATGTTTATTTTTATTTCATAAATATTTATACTCCAAGAATATATTTAGCTTTGTATGGCCTCTTTCATTTATTTCACCTTTTTTTGGTTGATGATACAAACCTTTGATAAACATCCTATATAATTCAAAAAAATATCTCTTGTAGAATACCAAGAGAAAAATGAACTTGAAATTAAGCTGGAAATGGCATCTACTCACAACCAAAGAGGGCCTTCCATTTTTTCTGTCTCTACTAATTGGTATTTCCTCTTAGGTTTTGATTCAAGCTTTGTAGAAAATAATGTAGATTCACAAGCTCATGCAATGTACTAAAGCACAAGACAAGAATCTACTACTTTCAACTAGTGGAAGCCAATAAATCATGAAAACAATATGAGAAAAAAGAAGATAATTCAATGGCACAACACAAGATGTATTTGGGGAAAGCCACTGCTTAAACACCTACTCTCTATATTGCATTACTCAAAAATTTGAGTGAAGATACAAAGCTTATTCTCACAAGAACAATGCCACACAAGTATGCTCAACTCTGTCAACTCACAAGCAATCTCTTGGCCAACACTTCCCCAATTTTCTATCTCTCCAAGCCCCTAATCTCTTGTGTAATTCTTAGGATGAATAACCCATATTTAAAGAGAATTCATGCTTCCAAAATTGTTCAATCCAAACATAGGTCCTTCTCTGATTGCATGCATCATATTTACAAATCAGTAAATCATACAATTGATAGTACACTATCCTTGCACTATAGTATCAATAAGTTCTTTCTATGAATTGACGTGCATGAGCTTCTCATGAGGGAATATTCAGTTAACTAGAGTGATGCTTGTGGATGCACTAGTGCCCCCAACTGATTGTTAACTCTCTATTAGTTCCACAAACAGTTTGGAACTAATTTAACTGAGCATAACTTAGGAAACCAAGTGATCTAATTTCGAACTCAATTTAAACTCATATGGGACCCCTAAAACTTAGGGATAACATATACATGACTACAAAAAGGCTTACAACTCGAAATTCCTAAGCTAATTAGGTTAATTAAACAATTAATTATTTACAAGTTGCTTTGAGAATAGAATTTGATTTTAATTCTTAGTTTAATTCAAGGAAAAATTAAACTAGAATTTATTCTTTCCATCTCTCAACACTCCCTCTTAACAAGAAAGGGATTATCATCTACCTCAATCCTGTCTCTGTGAAACTCGAATTTACATCTTGATAATGCCTTTGTCAAAAATTCAACATCTTTCTCCTTCGTCGGAATGTACTCTAACAACATAATCTGCCTCAATACACAATCTCTGAGATGATGATATCATATATCAACTCTAATTATCATAGTAAATCATAGTTGGATCCATCTACTAACCAAACAAACCAATTGTTGTAGCTCCCAGAGATGACCTTGGATTTCTTACAAGACCAGTGCCTGGGCACATCTAGATTATGTGTGTCTCATATGATTTTCTATAAATGGAAACATCACATGTAGTTTATATATATAATGGGTTGGTTCATTCACCTAAAGGAGTAAGACATGAATTTATGCTACTTCTTCACATATACAGATCTCATAAATATGCATAAAACAGTGGAGGCTAAGTAGTTCAAGGACTTAAAGTTTAATAAGCTTTTGTAGATCAATGACAGAGGATAAGGAGAAGGAGAAACTCATCATATGGAGCTTACAACATCAAGAATTCTATGCTTAACACATTGTTAGGGTGCCACCCTAACCCTCATATTTATGTAATAGGATCGAGTCATAGTTATAGTTAAGTAAAGAGTCAATAAAGCCCATACTAATAATTGTAAGTGGTTAACCCGCATTTAATGAAGGGACCACAATTAGTTGCCAATGGGCCATGGTATTAGATAGATGGTATTAATAAGAACCATAGTATTTCCACATGGTATAGCATATATGAGTCCTCTATAAAGGATAGAGGCTCCCCTTGAGGAGCATTGTGTGTCTTATTTGGTAATTGAACTCAGCTCTATTGGAGGTTGCCCCCTCGAAGAGGCAAGTGAGCATTGCTTTATGAATAATAAAATACTTGCTGTTATTTCTCATTGTTCTATGTTCTAGGTATATTTCTTCGCATATTTGGTATTCTAGTATCGTCTTGCAGGTTAAGAGCATAACAAGAAGTATCAGAGCGCTTTCCAGGGCCAGTGGGATCTCCAATTTTTAGCAAAAAAAAAATTGGCTATAGATATGTTCCGGCATCTTTAAACCACGAGATCTATCGTTGAGTGCATAAACCTACGGATTTGGGGAGGCATGCACACAGGAAATACAAGAGGTGGTCACACTTGTTGGACTCCCTTGTAACCCCTATGGGTACCCCTTCGAGTAGTGGTGCATTAGATAGAACCATGCATGGACTGTCTTCCAAGTACCCTATGGGTATATCAAAAGCCCCCTAATACAAGAGGTGGTCATGCTTGTTGGACTCCCTTGTAACCCCTGTGGGTACCCCTTCGAGTAGTAGTGCATTAGATAGAACTGTGCACAAACTATCTTCCAAGCACCCTCTACGTATATCAGAAGCCCCCTAGCTCCTTGAAACCTCACCATAGATAAACCATTGGTTGTCTTGCTGCTACAGTACACCAAGAACAACACTTGGAGAGATTACTCGCACGTACGATAGGGTAGTCGGGTTGTAAGGCTAAGGGTAGGTTGATCCTCCTTGGTTAGTGCCCTGAAAAAATGGGCCAAGTAATACTATCAGACCCTTATGTATATTGCAATCTATAGCACCTGACACTCCTGGAGACCATAGTTCCCTTCTCTATCTCTTGATCACGCATAATCTTTGCCAGATCAGATCTCACAAGTGGGGTTTTATTGCAGCAGCAGCAATTAGTTCCGTCATTCAAATCTATTAGATCAGCCATTCTGATCTATCAGATCCATTAGATCCACAACAGCAATCAGTTCCATCGTTTAGATCTATCAGATCAGCCATTCAGATCTCTCAGATCCACCATTTAGATCTGAGTAGTGGTGTGGGTTCCTATACCTGGGCATGATTTTTGTAGGACTTTTGGCAGCATTGAAATTTATGGGATTCGGCTACTGCAATATTCATAAGTAAGGAGTAAAACTTTGTCCAAAGTATTAAAAAAAAAAACTGGGGCACTTATTGGTGACTTAGCCCATAAGAATCAGGAAGACGAGTTGAGCAAGATGGAACCATTCAATTGTTAGTGCTACAAAATTTGGGTGCTCCCAAATTTCAAGTACATCGGATCGGTGCATGGTGCAAACTACAACTCAAGCTATGGTGAATGAGAAGGTTGATAGCCTTGAATCACAATTGAAAGAGGTCATGTTGCAGCTGCAAAACTTAAATGCAACACTCTCTAAGGGCAAGGTGGAGGCATGCGAGGAGGCATATATTGGCAATGAAAACAGTGAGGGTGAGTCTAGCCAGTCTCTTCACCTCTTTGGCACCCACCAACAATACCATCCACGACCACCCAAGCTGGACATGTATAAATTTGATGGCTCCCACTCGGCCGCATGGATAGCACAAATGGAGCAATATTTCACACTGAATTACATCCTGGATAATACGACTCAGCTTAGTGTGGGTATCATGTACTTGGACAATGAAAGATGACAATGGTGGGAATGGCATCAACGTTGCTATGGAAGGCCCTTGACTTGGGAGACATTCAAAAAATCTCTTATGGATCGCTTTGACCATGAATCTAATTTTTTGGGTCGTCTCACTAAGGTCTGACAGATAGGAATAGTGAATGAATATATTACCGCCTTTGAAGTCTTAGCTTTCTGCACTGGAGGTCTACATGATGAGTTCTACGTGGAATGTTTTGTTAGTTGTCTCAAAGAAGCCATACAATCCCATGTCTGACTGCACCACCCTAGCTCATGGCTACATGCTTGCAGGATAGCTCATGAAGTCAGATGTGCATTATCGACCTAGCCCAATCACCCAAATTTCATCGCCAAGGGTCACCCCCCACAGGCTCAAATCACTACCCAAACACTCAAGGTTCAAAAGCTGTCACCAGCAGAAATGACGGAAAGAAGAAAGCAAGGATTATGTTACTACTGTGATGAGAAATATTCCCCTAGGCATAAATGCAAGGAGCCCAAATTATTTCAACTTGATGCTAATGAACACAGTTCATCAGAGGAAGCCCCACCACTTGAAGAACCAGAGTAGGAAGAAGAGGACAACCAGCAGGACAATGTAACTGAAGAACCGATTATCTCATTGCATTCTTTGGTAGGGATTTCTTTGCCCCAAACTCTCAAAATCAAAGGTTTTCTTAAGCATCGCCCAGTAGTAGTCTTGATTGATAGTGGAAGTACACATAATTTTATCCATCAAAGAGTCACGGAAGCAATGCATTTTTTTGTTTGAGCAGTTTCCAACTTCCAGATCTAAATCACTAATGGGGGGACAATGAAATGTGAAGGCCATTTTGAAAATGTCAAACTTCAAATGGGGGATTATCAGTTAAAGACCCACATGTTTTCCATACACATGGGAGGGTGCGACATTTTCCTAAGTGTTGAATAGCTTCGCACACTTGGCCCAACCACAATGGATTTCCAGGAGTTATATGAGCTTTAAGCAGAACAACCACACACATACCCTTCGCGGACTCTAGGCGGGAGCTCCCTCTATCATCAGCTCCCATAGAATGGAAAAATTGTTAAAAAAGGGCCACCATGGATTTATAGCTCAATTTAATTCCATCCAGGTCGTCGAACCCAATTCTCTTCATATTTATCCTGAGATGCAACAGATCTTAAATAACCATCTACCAGTATTTGACAAGCCTCATGAGCTTCCACCCTCGAGAGGGGAACATGATCATAGCATTACTTTGGTCCCAGGGGCCCAACCACCTAATGTTTTCCCATATAGTTATCCATTCGCCCAAAATAATGAGATTGAAAAAATAATCAAGGAACTCTTGGAACCAGGCATCATTCATCCCAGCATTAGTCCTTATTCATCGACGATGGTCATGGTGCTCAAGAAAGATGGGGAATGGCGTACGTGTCTAGACTTCAGGGCCCTTAATAAGTTGACAGTAAAAGATAAATTTCCCATCTAAGTTGTCGATGATTTACTGGATGAACTAAATGGGGCTCAATTCTTTACTAAGCTTGACCTTTACTTGGGCTACCACCAAATTCGCATGAAAGAAGTAAACATTCCAAAGACTACTTTCCAAACTCATGAAGGCCATTATGAGTTCTTGGTCATGCCACTCAATATTTGTAATGCCCCATCCACTTTTTGGAGCCTTATGGCAAACCATATCTCAAAAAAATTGTCCTTGTTTTCTTTGATGACATCCTCATCTAGAGTCGCACCTAGGCCACACATCTTCAGCATGTAGATCTGCCCTTGCAATTGCTTCGCAAGCATAAATTATCTGTCAAGATGTCCAAGTGCTCTTTTGGCATGGAATAAGATGAGTATTTAGGCCACATTGTGGGGTGTGAAGGTGTCAGGGTGGACCCTAAAAAGATCCAGGTAATGTAGGATTGGCCTCAACCTAAGACCATGAAGAGCCTGAAAGGATTTTTGGGTCTCACAGGCTACTATCGCAAATTTGTCTGCAATTATGGTCGCATTGCTAGGCCCCTCACTCAACTCCTCAAGAAAAATTCATTCCTCTAGAATGATGAAGCACAACAGGCCTTTACAACTCTCAAACAGGCCATGTGTTCCACTCCAGTCTTAGCACTACCCGACTTCACCAAATCTTTTGTGATTGAATGTGATGCTTCAGATACAGGTATTGGGGCAGTCTTAATGCAGGAAGGTCGACCCTTGGCCTTCACGAGCCAACAACTAAGTGGGAAGAATCTGGGACAATCTACCTATAAGAAGGAGATGATGGCCATCTTACATGTAGTAGATACCTGGCAACCATACTTATTGGGGTGACGTCTCCAAATCCACACAGACCATCAAAGCCTTAAATTTTTTTTGGAGTAATGCCTATCCTCACCACAAAAAAATAAATGGCTCGCCAAAATGCTGGGATATGATTATGAGATAATTTACAAGAAAGGGCACAAAAATATTGTAGCAGATGCGTTATCCCACCAATTTGAGGAGGAAAGTACCCTGCTCGCAATTTCCCTTCCCATTCCAGAATGGATTGAAGAGGCTCGCAAAAAATGGTTTTCACATCCCTGGCTCTTCCAACTCGTTAATCAATTGCAGGCGGATCCAAATTCCACTGCAAGCTACTCATGGCAGGATGAGATTCTTCACTACAAGGACAGATTCGTAATATCACCAACATCCACCTTCAAAAGCCACATTTTGGCGGAGTTTCACTCATCTCCCACTGCAGGACATTGAGGCTTTCAGAAGACATATGTGCGCACTCAAAGATCATTTTTTTGGACAAGCATGAAAAAGGACATTCTTACTTTTGTAGCTGAATGCGACGTCTGTCAGTGCCACAAATGAGAAATAGTCAAATCCCCAGGCACATTATAGCCATTGCCCATCCTAGCCTCAATCTGGACAGAGGTTTCTATGGATTTCATTACGGGTCTTCCAAAGTCAGGAATCAAGTCAGTCATCATGGTGGTTGTGGACAGAATTTCTAAGTATGCTCATTTTTGCGCCCTACCCCACCCTTTTACACCAACTTTGGTCGCTCAATATTTCATGGATCAGATCTTCAAATTGCACAGCATGCCCACTTCCATTGTGTCTAATCGTGACCCGATCTTCACCAGTAACTTTTGGCAGGAACTCTTCCGGCTACAAGGAACCCAACTACAACTCATTACTTCCTATCATCCACAAATTGATGGTCAAATTGAAGCAGTCAACAAATGTTTGGAGACCTACCTTAGGTGTTTCACTTCAGAAAAGCAACATCTCTAGGTACAGTGGTTACCTCTAGCCGAATAGTGGTATAACACCAACTATCATGCCACCACCAAAATGACTCCATATGAAGCAGTTTATGGTCAACTCCCTCCTTCCCCTATTTCTTATATTAAGGGATGCTCGAAGGTACAAGTAGTGGATCAAATCCTACAGAACTGCACAACCATGTTGGCCCACCTTAGAGAGAATCTTCATCAATCTCAAAACCACATGAAGCAATAAGTAGACAACATCACTCATAACGCCAATTTCAAGAAGGGGATCGGGTATTTTTGAGGCTGCAACCATATAAGAAAACATCACTCAAAGATAAGGGTTGTCAAAAACTATCTCCAAAATTCTACAGACAGTATCAAGTACTTCAGTGCATTGGAGAAGTTTCCTACAAGCTAGCTTTGCCACCCACTGCAAAAATCCATCCAGTCTTCCTTGTCTCATGCCTCGAGAAAGTGATTGGGAACAACTATAGAATTCAAACCAGTCTACCTGAATTAGATGAAGAAGGGTCAATCTAGCTCCAAGCTGAGCAGGTTCTTGACACACGAGAATGACACCTACGTGGCCGCATGATCAAGGAAGTCCTTGTCAAGTGGAAAGACACCTCTCCAGAAGATGCAACCTAGGAACCGGCCACTATTCTTCAGTAGTTTTTGCAGCTTCAGCCTTGAGGAATACACTATTCTTATGGGGGAGGGCATGTTAGGGTCCCACCCTAACCCCCTTATTTATGCAATAGGTCGAGTCATAGTTATAGTTAATTAAAGAGTTAATAAATCCCATATTAATAATTGTAAGTGGTTAACCCACATTTAATGAAGGGACCACAGTTAGTTGCAAATGGGCCATGGCATTAGATAGGTGGTATTAATAAGAACCATCTGAAGAATTCTATGCTTAACACATTTTTAGGGTCCCACCCTAACTGCCTTATTTATGTAATAGGATCGAATCATAGTTATAGTTAAGTAAAGAGTCAATAAAGCCCATACTCATAATTGTAAGTGGTTAACCCGCATTTAATGAAGGGACCACAATTAGTTGCAAATGGGCCATGGTATTAGATAGATGGTATTAATAAGAACCATGGTATTTCCCCATGGTATTGCATGTATGTATCCTATATAAAGGATAGAGACTCCCCTCGGGGAGCATCATATGTCTTATTTGGTAATTGAGCTCAGCTCTATTGGAGGTTGCCCCCTCGAAGAGGCAAGTGAACATTGATTTCTGAATAATAAAGCACTTGTTGTTATTTCTCATTGTTCTATGTTCTAGGTATATTTCTTCGCATATTTGCTATTCTCGTATCGTCTTGCAGGTTAAGAGCATAACACACATAGAGCTTGCAGCTTTAAGAATTCGTACAATTGTTTCAGTTACAGGTAGATATAATGGACAATAGACAAACGGGGTGCTATGATTCATGGAGTGCTACTATTAAATATATAATTTCAATGACCGATCAAGCACATGCATTAATAATGTTGATACAAATGAATATCTGATATAGTTACAAGCGCTTGCATTAACATATAGATACAAATGAATCTGTGAGGAAGATTATAATATTTCTAGCAACTATGATTGCATGAATTTAGAGAATAAGCATGAACATAAAATGGGTTTTAATAGGGGGATAACATATTGTAATACTTGAAAGAGGAATCACCACCATTTCCTTGATACTCTGAAAAATCTTTATTACAAATCCATACAGTCTGAAAATAACATGTATTATTTTCTTTATAATTTCTAAACCTTTGTTAAGTCTTGCTTCATCCTATTTATTCTAGAGAGGGGAGCATGGAAATTCATTATAGTAAAAATATCTTCGGTCGAGTCTCAATTGTCAGGTTGACTAGTTGTCATGATCAGGATGGCTCTGAGGCCCAAAAGCATTACAAAATTAATTGCCTCATTGAAGAGAGGTGTGTTTTAGGACAAAAATAAGTAAACAATCAGACATAAAAGTAAATGAAATATCTTTGTGCCCATCTTGTGATCGCCTCTACCTTAGGCTGTAATTTTCTCATGGTATGGCCTCCTGTGCTGCCCAACTGTCCCCCGTCACCTTTGCTTTCACTACTTGATCCATTCATCCTTGAAATATGTGAATGGGCACTATCGATTTCATGCTTCAGTTTTGAAGTAGAGGGTCTCAGGGCGGTACTTTTTATTTCTATTATATGGGGCACCATGCCTGAGAATTAAATCCTCTCAAGCTACCATGTCTCTTTCCACTCGTGTCAGTGTTGACCCTGATTCCATGTCACAATGGGCCTTTCTGAATCACCCCATATGATTTTTGAATGCACCACCTGTTTCCCTTAAAGCCACAGCTGTCGACCCATCACGCCTTTAAAGCCCTGTCCTGTACTATTGGTGACCTAATATACTTGGTACTGCTCTCTTGGTGGCAATATGGAGGACTTTCCAATGTTTCCCTTTCACTGTAAAAATCATTGCGAAACAAACGAGTCCTGATCCCCCTTAGCCCCTTTCACTTTAGCCACTTTTCATAACTTTCTTCATATCACTGAGGGCTAGAACAAGGGGCTTAGCCTGAAGGTGTTAGATCCCTTTAAGGCCGATCCAGGGGCCTTTTCCTTTAATATATGAAATCCCACATACCAACGATTTCCAATGTTGGCCCTTTATATTTCCTCTTGACATTGCAATCGCCAATTGCAGGATTGATGATGTCATCAGTTCCATGTGGCGCCTCTTGAATGGTGACATGTGTCACCTGGAAATGCCCCCATAGGACCCCTGAAAATGTCGAATCTGCGTCCCACGTCTCCTCTATACTTCCACGTTACCTTCGCACTTCCATGTCATCCGTGAGGAACAGTGGTAGTCCGCCACGTGGACCCCTGGAGGAGAGAGAAAGAGGCTCACCTATCCCTGCTTTGCATTGATTTCCTTTCTTAAATGATTTCTTCCTTCCTCGGTGCTTTAACACTATCGACATATTTGCCCTATAATTTCTTAAGGATGGCCCATCAGGCTTGCCAGTCGCTAATTTGCTGGTATTGCAGGACTGTATGGTGTGGGACTACAGGATGTGAGACTGTGGGACCTACCTACCGCTGATCGCCAATGTTGCGGGAAGTGTGATATGTGGGAGCTTTAATATCCTACCATGTGTTCCCCTAGAGGAGAGAGAAACAGGGTCCGCATACCCTTGGGTTTTCAGTGATTATCTTTGTAAATTAGCCTCTGACTTCCTCAGCGCATTAACAATGTTGGTGTATTACCCCTGCAATTCCTTAAGGATGGCCCATCGGGCCTGTGCATAACTAATTCACCAATATTGCGGGGTCATGCGGGACTGCAGGATGCGAGACTTTGGGATGCAATATTGTGGGACTACAATGATGTGGGATTGTAGGACTTTCAAGGTGCAGGACTATGGGTTATGCCCACCACCATTCATCGATTTTTTTTTTCCAAGGCCCTCTGATAAGCTCTTCCTCTTCATTTAAGGGGCAACAACAGTCCTGATCTTCAATAAACCATATCTTCTTATCCAAAAGTCCATTTTGGGACTTCCATATACCATTGGAAAGCTTGTTCTAGGAACTATGCAATGGAGAGGTTCTAATTTGGCTTTAAGTTCTCCTACGGCCTGGAATATGGCTTCAAACTTCACTTATCTTTGGCAACTTTGATCAACTGAAACTCATAATGTAGTGAGTGACAACACCAAATAGGATCTTCCTCATCTAGATGGTCTCACATGCTGTCTGACTCACAACCATGTACTCTTCCTCTACTGAACTGAGTGCAACCAATATATGTTTCCTGCTGTAACAAAAAACTATCGCTGACCCAATAGTGAAGATCCCTCTTGATGTGCTCTTCATGTCGGATGGACTCCCTCCTCAATCTTCATTGATGAAGCCATGAAGCTTCACTCCCTTTGTTCATATATACCATAATCCATACTGAGAAGTGCCCCTAAGGTATCTCAACCCATGCTTTGCCACCTTCCAATACATCTTGCTAGGCCTAACCATCTCTTGACTATGTTGGTTAGCTACATAGCATAAAGCTGGTTGTGTATTCACCAAGTACATGAATGAACCCACAAGCTGCCTATAAACAATAACTTCCACTACTTCCCCTAAAGTAGCATCCTCCTTCTTCCAGTTACCTGCTAGAGGAGTCTCCATGGGTTTTTTGCTCTCCATGCGAAATCTCCTGAATATCTCATTGGCATACTTTCCCTGAGACACAAACAACTCCCCATATCCCTTCCATACCCTCATGCAAAGAAGGTAATGCATGAGCCCCATGTCATTCATCTCAAACTCTCTTGCAAGGTCCTCCTTACAAGACTTAATTGGTTGATCATCACCTGTCAATATGAGATCATCAACATAAAGTACAATGATAAAAAAGTTTAACTTCCACCACTATGTGGTACAGGTTCACATCCACTTCACTCTTAGTGAAGCCCAACCCAGCGAAGTAGCTAACTATCCTAGTGTACCAAGCACGGCGTGCTTGCTTTAGCCCATACAATGCTCTCTTGAGCCTGCACACATGCAACTCACAGTCAAACGTCTCAAAACCTTCACGATTCTCTATGTACACCTCTTCCTTAATAATTCCATTAAGGAAGGCTATCTTTACATCCATCTGATGTATCTTCCAACCCATCAGTGTTGATAGTGCCAATATAGATCTAATTGACAAGTAGATTGCAACACGAGCAAAGGTCTCGTCATAGTCAATCCCCTCTACTTGTGAAAAGCCACAGGCCACAAATTTAGACTTATGCTTCTCCAGAGTATCATTTGTAGCTTGCTTTACCTTGTAAAGCCAACGGGAGCTGACCACTGACTTGTCCTCCAGTCTTGGGATCACATCCCAAACATTGTTATGAACTATGGAGTCATACTCCTCCACCATGGCATCATCCCAAACTGACTACTTTACTTCTTCCTTAAAGGAATATGGCTCTGGCACAACACATTCGCCCATAAGAGCCATGTATCCAATGTAACTCTCGAGTGACATCCTCTTCCTGCGCTGAGAAGTGGGTGTTCCCACATTCTCCTATGCATCATCCAACAATATGTTAGCCTCTCTGGTGCAATTTCTTCCCTCTATGGAAGACTCTCACTGAGTAGATGTCTACACTCCTGGATCTTCTGCATGTGGCTACTCCACATCAATTTGAGGCTCCTCAACCTTAGGAGCTAAAATCTCCTCATCTGCATGTAACTCAAGCTCCCTATCAAGGGAAACTCACATGGCATTCTCACCTTCGAATCTGAGTTCCATGTGAACCATTGTCATCCTCCTGGTTGGCAAGTACACCTGATAGTTGTGAGGTGTATCAGTGTACCCCACAAATATCTCCAACTCTATTGTTAGCTCGGGCTTCTTCCATTCATCTTTGTCACATGGAAATATATCGATGATCTAAAAATCTTGAAGTGACCAACATCTGGCCTCTTACTAGAATAAGCCTTCTCTGGTGTCTTCATCTCAGGTGTTCGATGTGGGCTACGTTTTTGAACATAAACAGTTGTGTTGAATGCCTCAGCCAACAATTGTAGTGATAGGCCCTGATCATGCAACATTTCCCTTACTACCCCTACTATGCTTATGTTCTTCCTCTTGGCTACCCCATTTTGCTGAGGATTATGGGATGTCGTCAACTCTCGTTTAATCCCTTCTATTGCACAGAAGCTCTTAAACTTGTTTGAGACACACTAACCACCATTATCACTCCATATATCTTTAACCTTATTTCCTGACTCTTTCTCCACCAATGCTTTAAGCTCACAAAAATTTGTGAAGGTTTGATCCTTTTTCCGCATGAAAAATATCCATCATTTCCAAGAAAAGTCATCAACAAATATAACATACTACCTATGTTTGGCTATGGATGTTCTCGAGAATGGTCCACATACATCTAAATGGGCTCGCCCTAGAATAGCCTTTGCTCGACTATCTCTACTGTGAAAGGAAGACTTAGTGTATTCCCCCAAATTACACCCCTTGCATGTATCAACTTGCTCAGGTGTACCTTTGGGAATACCGGTAGAGATCTGCTACAATATCTTCAAAGCCCCATCATGCAAATGGCCCAATCACCTATGCCACAACACCAACATCTTGGCTCTGCACCTTTCCTTCTTTTGTGCTGAAATCATCACACTCCTCTACCTCCGACTTATAGATATTATTCACCTGAATTCCTTTCTTCGTTACTTGACCCGTGGCTATGTGTCAAGGGAATGCCTTTCCTTTCGAGAAGATCACATCTAGCCTCTATTATCAATGGATACCAAGTTCTTCTTCATTTCAGACACATACATAACATTCTTCAAGGGGAGTAGAGCCCCATGCTCCCTCTAAAAAGTAATTGTGCCCAATACATTAACACTATACTTCCCATCGTCACCCATCTCAATATGCATCTAAAGATATTTCTCCTCCAGGTCACTGAATAACTCTTTGTCGTTGGTCATGTGGAATGAAGCTCCACTGTCTAAGTACCATACACTTCCCATAATTTATGACACCATGCATGTAATGAGGGAAAAGTCTAATTCAAATTGAGAGGTCAAAGCCTCACCTATCGCTCCTCCTAAGGACTTCTTCTTGGACTTCTTTAGTGGACAATTTGTAGCAAAATGGCCCAACTCATGACAATTAAAGCACTTAAATTTCGTCTTGTCTTTCTTCTTACCTCCATGATAAGAATCCAATTTGGAATGGGAAGCTTTCCCTTTCCCCTCCTTCGCCTTAATCACCAAGACATAGTTCTCTTCATCAGCAGTCTTTAATGAAGAGTCATCCCTAGTGCTCCTCCTGATCTCCTCCTACATCAAATCCAACCATAGTCGTTCCCAATCTGGCAGCTTCTCTCAACCATTGATAGAGTCCTGATAACTACACCAACTATTTGGGAGTCTTAGAAGAGAAGGACTCACCATATCATCCTCAACAACCATGACTCCAACACTTCTAAGTTCATCATGACACTGAGTGAACTTGGTCAAGTATTTTGGAATCGTCTCACCTTTCTACATTTTTATTTTTTGAAGTTTGTCCTTCTGTGTCAATTTCCTTTGGTCACTATTTTTCTGATACAATTTCGTTAATGTTTTCCACATAGCATACAAATTTTCCTTGCCATGGAGACTCGAGACAATGTGATCTCAAAATCCCTCAAGGATTATCCCCCTCGCCTTCGCCACACACTTCCTCCATTCAATGAAATTTTGTGCATCCGATGCTACTGGCTTCGGAATTTATTGATCAACAAATTCCTTCAAGCAATTATCCTCTAACATAACCTCCATTCTGTCCCTCTGAGCTATAAAATTCAAGTTGGCTTCTGAGGCATACTCAAGCTGAAAACCGTGGAACATCATTTGTTGATCCTGAAGTATGTATTGCAAATTCGAATTTCACCTATAACCCAAAATTCAAAGCTTCAAATATCCTCTAGTATATTGTTCTTAGCTTTGATACAATGTAGAAAATTTCTATAAATATAGCTATGATACCATGTAGAAAATCCTATAGATTCATAAGCTCATGCAATGTACTAAAGCACAGGACAAGAATCTACTTCTACTTTCAAGCAATAGAAGCCAATAGATCAATGAAAATAATATGAGCAAGAAGAAGATAAATCAATGGCATATAACACAAGATGTATTTGGGGAAATCCACTGAGAAAACTCTCTACTATCTATATTTCATTAATTATAAATTTGAGTGAACATACAAAGCTTGTTCTCACAAGAACAATTCCGCACAAGTATGCTCAACTCTCTCAGCTCAGAAGAAAGTTCTTCTCCAACACTTAGCTAATTCTGCAGCTCTCCAAGCCCCTAATATATTGCATAATTCTTAGGATGAATAGCTTGTATTTAAGGGGAATTCATGCTGCCAAAACTGCACAATCCAAACATGGGTCCTTCTCTGATTGCATGCATCATATTTACAACTCAATAAATCATACAACTAATAGTACACTATCCCTACACTCTAGTCTCAACTGGGTCTTTCTCTAAATTGACATGCATGGGTTTCTGATGAGGGAATCTTCAGTTAACTAGAGTGACGCTTGTGGATGCACTAGTGCATCAGCTAACTATTAACTTTCTATTAGTTCCACAAACAGTTTGTAACTAATTTAACTGAACATAACTTAGTAAACTAAGTGATCTAATTTCCAACTCAATTTAAACTCATTTTGGACCCCTAAAACTCGGGGAGAACATATACATGACTACAAAAAAAATTCTGACTTGAAATTCATAAACTAATTAAGTTAATTAAACTTAATTAACTATCTACAAGTTACTATGAGAATAGAATTCAATTTTAATTATCAGTTTAATTCAAAGACAAATTAAACTAGAATTTCTTGTTGTCATTTCTCAACATGCTTAAGCACTACTATTCTTCCTTAATATCATATAAATAGGTGCACACATGTGAATTCTAAACAAAAAGTCTCGTATTATATTGGCTTTTTTTTGCTTTTGACACTATTATTCTTTCAAATTTATGGGATGGACTCGCTTGATATTAAGTTGCTACTATGGGCAACAAAGAGGGTATCCATTATCTACGTTGAAATTTAGAAAGAGGGAGAATAACATGAGGATGACATCTATGGGGATCGTTCGTGGGACAATTATCCATGATGCTATGTGGTTTCCATTCTTACTACTAAAAGGGTGTATCCTACAATGGAAATTTCATTGTGAATCTAGGATCCTAATGAAATGATGGTATTCATAGCATTTTGACCTTTACCCTTCCCTAATGTGCTTGACTCTTGTGATGGAAATCTAACTCTTGATTATTTCAAGTAGCCATTTTGAGGTAAAAAATGTGCCTAAATACAAAAATGTATTAACAAAATAAACTTTAAAAGAATCAATAAAATGCACATTGATGCTATCATACACAAGGGTAAGAATTAGATTGCTCCTTCAATAAGTATTGACTTTGCATACTTTTCACTAGATCCACATTGAAAAAATGAAGATATGTGAAAATATGTATTTCGTTTAAGAAACATTGTTTTTTCATGTATTTTATTTATTATTTATTTATTTTTATTTTTTATTTTTTTCTTTTTAGGTGTAGGTCTCCTCAAAATTATAAAAAGTGAGTATTTTTTGTATGTAAAATATGATTCCCCATCCAATGGGTGCGTACACTTGACATTTGAGTAAAACTATTTGAAAATAAGCTTAAAATAAAATTAAATAGTTGTCTTTTCTCTTTTCCTTGAAAAATCATCTCTTGTTTAACTTAACTATTATTTTATTATTTTCTTTTTGGGGATGCTTTTTAAAACTAAAACCTCTCCTATTGATGGACCTTGGTCATTTGTGGCATGTTTCAATTCATAAAACCTCTAACATACCCTCTTCCATGATGCAATATTAGCCATCTATCAATATCCAATAGATATAATTAGGCTATTCATAGTTCTTCACACATGTTATTCCCCAAATGAAAACTGATATAAATACTAAAGAAACTATTATTGGGTTCCATTGCAGTGAGTAGTTCATTGGGACCTGCATTCTAGTGATCATTTAACCCTCTTCAGTGCATTATTGGGGGTGCATATTACCAATTTTATTTCACTACTAGACATTCCCTCCATTTGGAATCATCTTCTATTTTTGACATTTTTCATTTTGAGTAAGTCTACAGTAATAGGGGGTGTCACCTAGGATAACATGTGGCACTAATTGGACTTTTACATTATTGTTATATGGTTATTTTTATTCCATTAATTCATACTAAAACATGCATAGGAATTCATAGAGTGACACTTTGTTTCTTAAATTTAGTATTTTCCATCTACATCCACTCACCTACCACCAGTTAGATGACTTTTTTATTCTATTTATGGAGTTTTAGTAGGTAATTATTGCATGTGATATTTATTACATTAGTTATAAATGATTTCTAACTCCATTTACTTCTAATTACCTTTTTCATTATATATTTTTCTAATTTAGGGTCTCCCATTATATTTTTGACCCGGCACGTAAGTAGGGAAAGTACTTTTCTAGTTAACTGAGTGTATGCGTTAGGAAGATCGAACCAATCCAAATTGGTTAGTCCTCTTATATAGTATATATTGTATTGATTTTTAGAAATAATGATATGTCATATTTTCATATCTTGTCTCTTTAGTAATTCAAATACCTCTTTGGCACTTAATCAATTTTCTAAGGGATTTTTCACTCCATTTTCTCTTTTTTTGTGGTAGTTGGTCTAGTATTTTTCACACATAGATATTGAGCTTATATTTAAAATCCTACACCTTTAGTCCACAATGGAACATATACATTTTAACTAACTTGGCTAAGGTCACTCGTATTATACCAAAACTAATGGCCTTAGTTGATTATTTCTTTATCATCTCACTCATTTCCCTTAATTTCATCTTACCTTTATTACAATTAACGAGGACATAAACTTATTTGGATAAAATGTCATTTATATATGTGAAGATCTCTTTTGTATGAAGATGAGTTTGTGGAGACAAGGATTATGAATTTGGAAACAACCTTTCACCTCTACAATTAATAGCTTTAAACCATGTGTTATAATGTTTTTAAAGTGTGGGGTGATAATTTCTTGATAATGAACCACATGTCTACCCTCCACAATAACTTTTGGTTACCAATTATTTAATAATATCTTCCACTTTGATCCATTTATATTTCCACTCTCCTAATCATTCCTCCTCCCCCTCATGTAATTATACCTATTAATTTGATCTTGGTAGGAAAACATTTCGACCATTACCTTTCCCAAATTAATTCAACCTTCATTATGGAAGCCAACCCTTGATTATCTCAAGGAAACCAAACTTGCTCATTTAAAAAAAAAATTGATTTCTGAAATAGGCCCTTCTCCATGATGTAATATCAACTACTAATCAATTCCCAATGGTTCTAATTGG
This sequence comes from Pinus taeda, assembly GCA_000404065.3. Classification (NCBI taxonomy): domain Eukaryota; kingdom Viridiplantae; phylum Streptophyta; class Pinopsida; order Pinales; family Pinaceae; genus Pinus; species Pinus taeda. Next base: position 45,526 of record APFE031441615.1, read on the forward strand.
GACAATAGTTATTCAGACATAGTATTTCCCTAAAGGACAACTAATTTACATCTCCAAGAATTTATCCTTTATGATTGAACATAGACCTTTGATCACACTTAGGTGGAGTGGGTCCTATTGTACCAAAATAAAATGATATTCATTAATTATTTCCTTGTGATCTTCCCAAGTGTATTTTCATTTTACCTTTATTACAATTTATAAGCCCGCATGTTTATTTCGATAAAATATCGTGTAGGTATCATTTATAACTATTAGAATCCTTTTGGAATGAAAAAAAATTGTGGAGGAAAGGATCATGGTTTTAGAAACCACCTTTAACCCTCCACAATTCATATGTTTAATCATGTGTTACAAGGGTTTTATATTGTGAGATCATACAATCTTAATAAAGAACTACATGTATACCCCACATAATAATTTTGGAATATCAATTATCTTCTAATATTTGCATCTTATACACCTATATTGGCACACTCCTAATCATGCCTCCTCCTCATGTTGAAATTTTATTGACGTGATATCAATAGGTGAAGTATCAGACATATATATCCATGAAAGATTTCAAACTCAAAAGGATTCATGCCTTCAACCATCCTAATCATGTACAATGCTTAGGGCTTCTAGTGTAGGAGGAATATCCATAATGTATCTTAAATATTTCACATTTTAAGGAGGTTAGAGGACAACTTGACCCTTCTATAGGCATTGAAAGCAACCCATGCTCTACCCTAAGGTGTTGGATTTTCAATTTAGGGGTGCACGGATCTATGGGGTAACTTGGAATAATACTTGGATGCCACAATAGGGGCTTCCATAATAAAGACTGCCATTGTTGATTGATAGAAAGAATATAAATCTTCATCCATAGGATATCTTTTTTCTTTTCAACACTAAACTTCTTGTTCTTTCCTCTAATTCTCCTTTTATCCCACTTGCAATTTGGAATTAATGTCTTCATCCTCCTTATTATGACATTCATTTTCTTTACCCTTAACATCTTTTACAGTTTCTTCATTTTTTCTCAATTTGTTGACTTATGCACCCATTTGTCTTTTTCATAAATCTCTTGTTTCTTTTTTGTCCTTTTCTTGCTTTCCCTTATTTATTTATTGCTTCCTCTTTTTCCTTCTCTTTAATTTCAACTCATTTGAACACCATAATTTAAAAATTGATTTAAATAGTCTCCAAAAATGAAAATGGTACTAGTTTGTAAATTAATCCAATCATTATGTTCAAATTGTAGCTTGGTAGGTGATTCTGCATTGGTCGAGTGTCATGACACGAAGTGAGTCACCAAAATTCTATCGCAACAAAATTATTTAATTATTTACTAAGTTTGGACCTAGGGCATAAAGTTGCTAATTAAATTTTTTACTTTATTTGCCAACTTTTATAAACTTAAAAAGGTCAATGAAATATTATATTGAGATTGTAGATATCAAGTGTGGATATGCAATCTCAATCCTCCATCACTTTGGAGATTATGTCAAAAATTATAAACAAAGAAACAGGTTGTTGGAGAGGATGATCTATATGGAACAGGTGACTAGGCTTTTAGCTAAGAAATAGGAGGTCAAACTAACAACAAGAGAACACAACAAATAGGTCAAGTTTCAAGGGAGGCAAATAGGTCAAGTTTGGACATCAAGCAGATTGAGTTTATTTGGGACATAGAAGCCATAATTCTTATGAATGTACATGCCAATATTCTTAGAGCCCTACAAGATGAGAGTACCAAATATGTATAGGTTGAAATAGCTAGGCCATACAGGTTGTATTTTTAGAAGTTGTACAACAATATATTGTGTTAAATAGGTTGAATAGGGAAAGCCATGGTAGAGAAATTATAGAGTATTTTTTATTTTGTAATTTTTTGAAGTGTACACTATAGAAATTTCAAGGCTTAATAAAAGCCCAAATTGTTTTGGTTTCAACACATTGGGGCTTCTAGGGTGAAAATGTGTTGAAATATTTGTATATGCCTAGTTTTCTAGTTTTTTTTTGTGCATGTTGAGTTAGGAACCTAGTGTATTTGGTGTCATAAAGTTCATATCTAATATTTAATTTTTATTTCTATTCTGATTATATTTACTGTGCATAAAACTATACCCAAGTTCAAAAAATCTAACATGGTACCGAAGAAGTAGTCTTTGAGTATGAAACCAAGGATGTTTGACATAGATACCAGCTCAAAGGAGTTGAAGATTTCATAAAAAAAAGTGATTCAAGGGTTTAATCCACCATGTCTACCAACATTAGATATGAATACATACTAGTGTGGTCCTCAAACTATCTTTAGTGTAGGGTTCAAATCATAGCTGTTATCAAGGAGAACGAGTTCTGGAAATTTGCTAACACCACATTAGTTCCACTAGTTTCAAATATAATTTCCCTAGACCTTCATGAGGTGAAGCAAGCGAGAGCATCAAGGATTATTCTAGATGGGGTTAAAGGCCACTTGATTCCACATATGTCCAAAAAGAAGACAATTAAAAAATATGGGATGTGCTCACCAGGTTGTACAAAAATTATTACTAGAGTTGAAAAACTGTACTAAGGGGCTAATTACATAGCATAAGAATGTCCAAGGATGCGAATGTGACTTCCTAGTTGAATAGGATCACTTAGATTTGGGATGTGATGATGACTATAGAGGAGACAATCCTTGAACCAAAACCAGTGCATATGGCCTTGAATGTCTTTACAAAAAGTGGGTTGTGCTTTTGAAATGCATCGTGGGTCTATAGCACCATCGCACTTGGGAAAGAATGTGGGATGAATTCTTACAAGAAAATATTAAAGAAGGGGCTTATTGTGGTCACCAGAAGAAGAAGTTCGAGGAGGAAGAAAATATTTCCCTAACTAGTAAGGGAAAAATGAGGGCAAAGAAAGGGCCAAGTGATGGATTGAGTTCTAAAGGACAAAGGAAGAAATATTATAGAAAAATATAATGTTTTCCTTGTCACCAACTAGGAAACTTAACCAGCCAATGCCCTAACAAGAAAAGGGGAAAAAAAAATTGCAACAATTACATTGGATGAATTTGGAGCCATATTTGAAAATAAGTTTTCACTCATTGCTTACGTCTCAAGTTTATTAACCACGAGCATGTGGTATAGTGGGGACTCTTCCCACGTGATAGGAGTTAAGGATTATTTCACTAGCCCGAAGGAGAAGGAAATGAAATTCTATATAGAACTTGGGGACAATGACAAGTCCAAGACAAATAGAATTGACATTGTCAAGTTTCAAAGGGAGTCTAGAAAACCCTTGTTGGTGAAAGATGTGTTGTATGTCCTAGAAATGACAAAAAAATTATTTGTGTTGCAACCTTGGAAGATAAGGGTTATATTGTGACCTTTAAGGATAGCAAGTTGTACATTCAATATAAAGATTACAGGACAACCAAGGTAATAGGAGTCAGAAAGGGTAATTTATTTAGCCTTCATTTGAGCTAGTGTATGCATTAGCGGGTTGTAGCTAAGGGTTGGGGTAGTTATGGCATAGAAGGATGGCCCATTTTAACCATGGAACACTTAATGTTCTCAAAGAGGTTGTGACAAAATTTCTAGAGTTCCGGGTCAGGAAACATGGTGTGTGCAAGGGTTATACATTTGGAAACTATGTTAAGAACACCTTTCTAAGTATTGATACTAGGGCTAAGGGAATTATGGACCTAATCCAATAATATGTGTGTAGGCCCATGCCAGTAGTGTCCTTAAGTAGATACCATTATTATTTGACTTTCATAGATGTCCTCTCTAGGAAGACCTGAATATTGTTCATGAAGAGTAAGGATGAGGTTTTTTATCGGTTTAAGGAGCTCAAAGAGCTCATATAAAATAAACTAGGTGAATGGTGAATGGTGAAGGTACTGAGGTTCAAAAATGGAGGCAAGCAAACCTTGAATTCCTTTAAGGAATTTTGTGCAAGTAAGGGTATTAGGAAATAACCAACAATTATGTACAACCCTTCACTGAATGGGGTTGTAGAATGAATTAATAAGACCATTATTGGAGCATCCAAGGCTATGCTACATGACCAAGAACTACCTATGTTTTTATGGGTAGAGGCTTGGAAATTTTTTGTTTATTTGCATAATAAAATACCACATAATGTATTTGGTATATTGATACTTGAGGAAGCTTTCACGACAAAGAGACTAGATTTGGCACACAGCCACATCTGTGGGTGTTTGGTATACTACCATGTTTCATCAGAAAAGTGCACAAAGATAGAATTTACTATGGAGAAGGGGATCATTGGTAATATATAGTGAGACCTCAAAAGCCTACAAAATTTACATTCTTGCACTTACGAAAATAGTGATATGCAAAGATGTAAGATTTGAGGAGTAAAGGGATCTCATAAGGTATTGCAACATAGATCGATCCATAGTGGAGGTTCAGGGCCAAGATACATCAAAGATAGAATTAGTTCACACACATCAGGATATTCTGACATAGAGTGCAGAGTAGAGTGAGCAGGCTAAGTAGGAGGATTAAGACGAGGGGCATAGATCTCCTCTCACTTAGGCTTAGACTCATAACGTAAGGAGGAAGAGAGCGATGTGGGCAACACTCACAGATGCTCAAGAGTATTTGGGTACTCCTATATATTCATTCAAGAAAATTAGTTCACGAAAAAAATACTCCGACTATATGGCATTAATGAATGAGCTAATTGAGGTTGAGCCTTCAAACATTCATGAGACATCTGAGTATTATGTGTGGATGGATGTTATCATGGAAGAGCACTCTTCCATCATGAAGAAAAATGTATGGGACATTGTACCATGACTCAGTAGAGAAATTTTGAGGTCTAAAATGGGCCTCCTAAGGAATATTATAACATAATATTGGAAATAATAAAAGAATATTAGATTACATCACCAAATTTTAGAGGGAAAAAACAAGAACAAAAAACCTACCTTTTCATCTCATATTTTCAACTTATTTCCCTACAGTTTTACTCAAATTTTGAGAGGGAGTAATTTTTGGATGTGGAAGTTATTTCCTCATCCAAGGATAACCCATGTTGCATACTTTCGATGGACCTTGCTACACGAAAAATAAGAAATACATGAAAAATGTGATTGCAATCATATTTTTTTTCTTGTATTTCTCATTTTTCATGTAGCAGGGTCCATCAAAAGTATGCAACATGGGTACTCCTTAGATAAGGAATTAAATAGCATCCAACCAGTGCTCCCTCTTGAAATTTAAGTAAAACAATATGGAGAAAAGTTGAAAATACAAGTTTAAAAAGTAGTTTTTTATTTTGTTTGTTTTTTATTCATTTTACTTTTTTAATCCAAAAATGGTGAATCATCCACCATGGTTGACATCATCATCTTGAATCCTATTGGTTCTTATAAATCTGATGATGGTTGTACATTTCTATTTTAAAGCCCAATTTAGACCTCACAATTTCTCTAATGAGAGGGAAAATGTTTGTTTCAGTCTAGATGAGTTTACAAGTTTAAGCATGTTGTTGATGATATTGTGGATATATTTAAAGCCAAATTTTAGGTATGGGGTTTTCATAGAAGGAGGGGATTGACTACGATGATAAATTGTCCACAATAACCATATACTCATCCATCAAGGTAGCGATTTCTACTGCAACATAGATGGGTTGGATGTTAAGACATTCTTCCTCAATGGTGTGGTTGAGGAAGATTTACATTTAGAAGCTAAAGGGATTTGAGATGCATGATAGTGATTCCCATATGTGCAAATTGAAGAGAGCATTGTATGGACTCAAGGAGGCTCCTAGGGCATGCTAGGATTTATAATTCCTTACAAGGCATGGGATTCACTAAAATTGAAGCAAACCCAAAATTGTACTACATTTGGGAGAGGGGAGAGCCTCTAATTTTCGTAATTTACGTGGATTGTTCTCAAATTTTGTGATAAGATCATAGAGGAATGCAAGAGGGACCTAACAACATAGTTCGATATGAAATATTTGGGGTTGATGAACTTTTTTTAGATTTATAGGTGTGTAAGCGAGATGAATAGATCTTCCTAGGATAAGGAAAGTGAACAATTGAGATCTTGAAGAGATTTAGGACGCATGACTGAAAAATCATGTCTACACTACTCGTTATCAACTAGAAGAAGATTGATGATTCTAGATTAGAAGCAGTAGAAACTACATTATATAGACAACTTTTCAATTAGCACACTTATTTAGTTCTTTATAGAGCCAAAATGAGCTCACTAGGTGGCCACAAAGCATGTACTAGGATACTTTCGAGTCATAGTTGAGTATGGACTAAGATATACTCTTATGGATGGGATGATGTTGGAGGGGTACATCAATGTTGATTGGGCATGTGGTACAACTAATAAAAATGGAACTTTAGGGTGCACATCAGGAGCATTTGATTGGTTTAGCAAAAAGTAGAAGTCAATTCCTCAAAATTTTTATCAGTTCAAGTACATGGATGGCATACTGATAGCTTGTGAGGAAAATTTTCTCTACAAGCTTCTCATTAGACTATTCGATTAGGACATGGATTCGATTATATTTCGTTGTGATAATCATAGTTGCATCAAGCTCTCATATAATATGGTGTTTCATGACAAGTCAAAACACTTTTGCATTAGGTACCACTTCATTCAATACTATGTTGAAAAGGGGACAATAAAGTTGTAGTATGTACCTATGGATAAGCGAGTAACATACATGCTAACCAAGGATTTGATGATTGGTACATTTGTGTCCTTTAGATATATGTTAAGGGCGGTGCAAAACACCTTCCTTGCTAAGAGGGAGTGTTGAAACTATAGCGTGGTAGGTGATTATGCATTGGTCAAGCTCAATGACATGATGAATCGCCAAAATCCTCTCACAACAAAATTATTTACTTATTACCTAAATTTGGATATTAGGGAAAAAGTTACTAATTAAATTTTTTATTTCATTGGAAAACTTTTATAAAGTTAAAAAGTTAACGAAATATTATATCATGACCATAGATCTCGAGTGTGGAGATCCAATCTCATCCCTCCATCATTATGAAGATTAGGACATAAGTTATAAAGAGGAAATAGGTTGTTGGAGAGGAAGATCGATTTGGAGAAAGTGGTTGGCCTCTCAGATGAGAAACAAAAGGCTGAACTAATAACAAGATGATCCGAGGAAATATGATAAGTGGAACTCAAGCTTCCTATATGCTCCTAAAATCATGCATCAAATAGGGTATGTCAACATTTTTGCTATATATTTTTATCTAGGAGGCTACAAAGGTTGAAACTTGGACCATAGTGAGGGGAGCTCCCACTAATCATATGGTTCAGTTTTTAGAACTTTGATTGCTATAATTTAGGAGGTATGCCCTAAGGAATTTTTTTTATTAGTTTTGATGCAAAGTGTTTGAATAAATGTGTAAATGTTTTAATGATTCATTGCATACAAACTATTTGATAAAATGATCTAATGAAAATACTATTTGTGGATGAGGATAATATTGTTGTATGTTAGAATTTGTGTATGATAGCACTGGTATAGTTGGTATATGCCTATTTTCATGTGAAGCATTTGAATAAATGTGTTAAAGGTTTTAATTACAATTTTCACACAAAATATTTGATAAAATACCTCAAAGACATAAATCAAATGTCACATGATTGAGTGGTATATTTTAGTTAGTATGTTACAACTCGAACCAGAGCAACGTTTCTTATTTGATTTCATACAAATTGTTTGAAGAAATGTCTGCAATAAAAAGACTACTTAATTGGTTGTATACAAAGTATTTAAAGAAATGTTTACATGTAAATCTTTTGACAAAATGTATGAGAGATAGAAATCATTTTTTTGCATGTGTGGATTGTACAAATTTAGTAGGGATATGTTAAAAAGTGATATTAGAGGTTATTGTCAAGCTAGTAAAAATAAAAATAAATTTTTTGGTACCTTGTAAACTATATAAGTCATTTAGGGAAATAGGTATTTGAAAAAGTGGTAACAAAGCTAGGGTTCAACATTGAACCTAAATGGAATTGATTATAGGAAGAAATTTAAGTTTAAAATTAATATATATTCCTGCATGTGTACTTATGTGAAATTATTTTGTTGTATATATGAATCCATTAATGTTACTTAAAGAGTGACTTGAGTTTGATGCAACAAGATAACATCCAAGTTAAACATGTAGGATGCTGACTAGATCCCCTAAAGAAACCCAATATATCTGCAAAATTTTATGGTTGAGTGATGCATCCATAACTATGAGAGGGAATATCTTAGCTTATCTCTTTCTAGTTTCATTAATTTTATTTAATGTTTTGAGAAGTTTCCATGTGTTTATGAATAACAACATAGACATGATAAAAAAGAAAGACATGAAATAGTTTAAAGATACATGTACATTAAATAGATACTAAATAATAATATTTAAATGCATGAAGATAAGTTAGGTGAATAAAGTAATGAATGTGAATGCAAAACATCTTGGAGTATTTTATTATTGTAACATGACTGAGATGACTAAGAGTGCTTAAGGGTGAACACATAACCAAGAATAGGTTGATAACATGATTGGAATCCAATGAAGGTGTTTCATGTAGTCGTATGGAATCAATTCTATGGAAGATAATGTGCTGATGAGAAAATGGTACAAGACACACTTATGCATGTTAATATACATGTTGTGGTAGTGTTGTGAGCGCACTTCTCTATGGGTTTCCTATGGAAGGCTAGAGCCCTAGAGGGAGGAGTGTAGGGACAAGTTTTTGTGTGATACCTTTGGATTGTACTATCTAAGCCTATGTAGTTAGTGGGAGGGTTAGTGGAAGGAAGAATCATTGTGTTCAATATTGTTGTATAATTGATAAACCACCTGTACAGGGAATTCTAGTCATTGTGGTGCTTCTTGAGTAGTTGATAAACCACCTAGAAAATGGACATTAGATCCCTATGGTGCTTGCTATGAAAAGAAAACTAATAAATCACCTACTTAGTGGATTCCAACTCCTTATATTGAGAAATACCTATTCTAAATCTTAAGTGAATCCTTATGAATGAACTCAAAGGAAAGAGTGAGTCAGTGTGGTGCTTATTGCTAAGTAAAAGCTAATAAAAATCCATGGTGCTTATCATAGGTATAACAAATAAACCACTAGGGTGCCTACTATTAGAGGAGCATTGATAAACCACCTAGACATAGGGATCCATATTATGGGTGTTTAACCAAGCCCTTGGTGTGAATTCCCAATGATCTTGGAAGCCTACCTTGTAAAGTTGCATTAGAGGGAAAATGTTGCTAAAGGATCATTCAAGGAGGGTTTAATTGGGTCAATATGAACCATATGGAAAGTGAATTCATAGCTATTAAAATGAATTAATAAGGGAGATTATGTTTATTTTTCAAGACATTCTAATTTGATAATTACTTGCAATGTTTTCTTGATTTAATCCTTATCGTGTTCACTTTTATTATTAATAAATTACATGGAATATCTTAACAATAGAAACAAGAATGACAACAAGATCATGAAAAGATAGAAAAACACATGAGACACATTTTTTTACCTTGGGAAAACCTTCTTATAGGAAAAAAAACCCAAAAATCTTTTCTTAGATGAATTGTTCAATTTAATAAGAGATGCAATCTGATTTTTCTAGCAAAATAAAGTCAAACTTCCTATAAAACAAGTCTACGTCAAACCCAGACAAACTGAGAAATTTTGGCCTCTTCCACCTTCCTTAGAATTCAGACTACTACCTAGAAATAAACATAAGAAAGTTCAATTTTCTCCCACATGTGTGATATCAAATAGAGGTCAAACATTGATGGAATGCTCCTTCATATAGATAAAAAAAAATATGTCATACTTGAGTGATAAAAATTGGTGCTCAATGAAGGAAGATGAATGATGTATATATAATACATTAGAGTGCCCCCATGGGCATGTCCCTTGGGATAGGATGACCTATCCTTATGATGGGTTAACTTTCCTTTTGGAGGAAAATTAAATTTAAATTTCTTTCTTTTGATTTATTTTTAGATCCAAATTGAATATTGACCATAGACACCAAAAGTAAACACTCCCTCTTGGCTAGGGATGTATTCACCTTTGATTCTTTAGATGATATCTTGTTGGAAAATTTCTCTATCCTAATGAAAGGTTAAATGAGCTTGCTATGTTGATGAATTCATCCACCTCATGCTCTATTACAAAACCATGTGAAAATCATCCTACATCAACATCATGCTTAATAAGTCGTCACTTGAAACCTAGTCAACACTTGTGACCTATGGTGATACTATAGTCTACTACTATTCATGCATTCCAATTGAATGGTAACATACCTTCCCAATGCTAAAGGAACTCACTCACCCACCTGGGGATCACTCTGAGCCTTGATGCTCTCTGGACCATTTTTCCTAGTTGCATTATATGGCCCCTAGTAAATGCCTTTGACTTATCAATATCCTAACCTAGAGATAATGTCCACCCCTTGATGCTACATCATCAACACTCCCTTTAACCAAGGGAATAATTCTCAAATAATATAAGATTTTATCTGAAGTATACACTTCACCTTGGGATAGAAGCTTTATGAGAATGCTAACATCCTTCTCATATATAGAAATGCATTGAAGCCTCACTACTCCCTTTTGTACTATATCCCAAATGTGGTGGTACCATGATCTCTATGCACTTCAACCCATCATAACGTTCGTGTACTACACTTAATCAAACAATCATGTGAGTAGCTTATGAAACCACAATGCTTCAAAACTCGCTAAACTAGCTGCAATATACCCAACTCCTATAGTCCTAAGTGTGATATATGTATTCTTCATTCCCAAGCATAATCCAAACTAAATCATCATCTCGATGTGATCTTCCTATCTTCAACACTCTCTGTCCAATGTTAATATGTATATCCCTACAACTGTACTTCCTAATTCACATCCAAATGTACCATGCCAATACCTCAACAGATATATATTGTGCCACAAATACCTTCCTGTTACCCTGAATGGGTGCTCTTTTTGACACTAAAACCGATCATGTTTTGGACATCTTGGCTTCTCCCTCTACCACTTAGCTTCTTTAGATTAGTTAGCATGGAAGTGGCCATGGACTGATTGTCCATCATCCCAAATTTGTGAAGGATCATGATAATATCTTTACCCAACTTCTACCACACTTACAGTTCTAAGAATTAATGTATCCAACCAAGATCCTTCATCTTGAACTCATAGGTCAGCTCCATTTGACACTAAAGCAAGGCCTAACTTCTCCCTCTATCACAAAGGAAAATCCTCTTGACATTGTTGCTCGCTATGTTGTGTGATTCCTTCTCTTCTGGTTAGAAACAAATCATATGATAACAAGACCAACCAAGACTCATCAGATATCCATATATCCAAGAATACCATGCCTAAGGTTTGGCTAAAGCCTTTGTTCATTTGCAAACATGAGATTTTCTCTCATCTACCTCAAACCCCTTAGGTAGCTCTATGTACACTTCTTCTTCCTCAAATACTCCATTGATTAAAGTGGTCTACACATCCACCTAATGTAATTTCCAACCTGTAATAGAAGCAAAAAAAAAAAAAAAACTAGCAAATATGTACCTAAAACTAGAGAAAATATCTCTTCCTAGGAGAATCCTTGCTTTGTACTTCTCTATGTTACCAGTGACCACATACTCATAGATCCACTTGGAAGTCACCATTGATTTTCCTTCGATCTCGATATCCTTCAAACTTGCTAGCATTCTCATTCCCTCTAAACTATGAGCTCCTCCAGTCATTAGGCATGATTCTAGAAGATGGTACAATTTCTCCCTCTTGAACAGAAATCACTATTGGAAAATCCTCCTATCATAATATCTTATTTATTCTTCCAATTATTCCATCTGCTGGTAGATCCTTTGTAGCTTTCACAATATACCTACAATACTCACTTGGAGATAATGGAAGAAACAATCATAACCTAAAAATTGAAACCAAGAAAAGAGGTCAATAAACAATAATAATCAAGGAAGAGAGATATAAAATAATTATCTTTTGAGGGTCGTAGGGAATTGTCAACTCCATATCAATCCTTTCCTTCTTAAAGAAATAATTGAAATCCATTTACAAACTCATCATCAACTACTAATGCACCTTTTCTTTTCTACCTTACATGAGATAGGGTTTCTTCATTTAGAGAAATCATCAATCTATGTCTAGATCTAGGGTTTTGTCCTTAAACACTAGGGATTTTCCATCCAATACTTCTAGTATTCTAGGTTTTGCAAACCCTAAGCCTTCCAAATATTAGTGACACCCTTGAAAATCCAACCAAATTTGTCATGTTCAACTATCTTGTTGTAGTCAATATAGGTGGGACAATTTTATCAACTCCACTTCCAAATGTCAAAAACATATGTGGAAAATAATGTGTCATACGTTCTCCATGCCTCTACATATGATATTAGTCAATCAGGGATGTTCCAATTTGATCTAAATACCAATATCATTCCAATCAAAAGTATGAAATTTGTATTCTACCCTTATATTGATCAACATTGTAAAGAAATAACACCCTCCAACTATCATCATCAAGTAAAAAATATTGCAGGTCAAGCCATAATTACAAATATCAAATGAATACTATATGGAAGTTAGGTGTCTTCAAAGACTATGGCATTCCAATTTCCTCTATATCATCTTCCAATGGAGCTCACACCATCAACAATATTCAAGTGAGATGAACATGGTTCAGGCTTCTCTTATAAGGGAGTCATCTACAAATTTTGCCCATGCGTTTTTTTGACATAGTTAGAGGTTTTAGAAGAAAACAGAATATTTAGTAGATCTTAAATGATTGTTCTCAACCCTTCAAGTAGCTTGGCCTCTTCAAAGCAATTGTAGCAACAATTTTTCCTTCAATTATGAAAATGACATGGTCATTATAAGAGGATTTCAGTCTCCAAATTGATGAGTAACTCAACCTCTTATTCACTATTCAATCCTTCAAGATTCACTTGTTCAAACAATGGTGAGTGTCAATTAGAGATTAACTCCCTTTGATTCTAGAGAAACTTCCTTAACAACTTCAAATATTTTGACCATTGATCATTATGAATACATTTTGTTCATACAAGTTATCATTATTTATAGGAATTCATCTTTTAATCATCATTAATAAATTCTTCCCTAAGGTATCTTAGTTTGATTGTGGATATTATACCTTGTCTAGTTCAACCATTCTTTCAAGTCTAGATCTTGGTCAAGATTTCTTGTGATTAGGTCAATCTTCCACAAATATATTTCTAGAAAATTAGATTCTTCAATTTAATATTTTTATTTGGTTAAGTTCCCAATATAGATTTTATTTCAAAGACACATATACAATAAAAACCTCTTTCAGTTTATACAACTATCAAAGAATATGATTGAATTTGAAAAATAGGTCCTTTGCTTCAACTATATAAGAAAATTGGTCTGAGATTTATGATTTCTTGGGTTTGAATTACTTCGGACCCCTATTAGAAGAGATTCTCAGCTTTCTCCTGGGACAATGTATTATCTATATAAAAGTATAACCTTCTTGACCCTTTATGTTTATCATACTAAGACTTGTTTAGTCAATTTTGATTACTGTTTGAGGCCTTTCAGCCCATTTCCTTAGGGTTGAGGTCATAAATATAATTTTGATTAGAACTTAGGCACAAACATAAAAAACAAATTGGTTCGAAAAACTGCTAGGGCTATACCAACTCTTCTACCATGAATATCATACCATAAGGCACCTTGTTTGTGTTTTCCGAGGCTTGAGATAACTCGATACAATCAATATATCAATCTGAGCTATTTAGACCTCCTCCTATGGCTTCGACCCCCTTTCTCAACATAAAACATACCTCCTTGGTATCCTTAAATCATCAAACAATAGAAACTCCTCCTTATTCCTAAGATAGAGTTAAAACTATCTTCAATTTATCCTTTATTGATAGTTTGAGATCTCCTTCCCTGAACTAAGTCTACAAATCTTGGAATTTTATCTAGGTTTCTCTTTCACCATATGCTCTCAAACCATGCTGATTTTTCAAGACCTTCTAATTTCATAATTACTTCTACTGATTTCCTAATTTATTCCTTCTTGCATTCACATTTATCATTAAGAAATTATACAAAATATCTCAATAATAGAAACAATAATAATAGTAGGATCATAAAGAGACAACTAAACACTAGAGACACAATTTTTTACTCTAAGAAAACCCTCTTCTAAAAAAAAAACCATATACCTTTTCTTAGAAAAATTGTGCAATTCAACAAGAGATACAATATATTTTTTTGAGTCAAATAAATTCAAATTGTCTACCAAACAAGCCTAGGTCAAACCTGGTCAAAATGAGAAATTTCGTCCTCCTAAAATTTTGGTTTCCTACACCTTCCTCATATTTCAAACTACTGCCTAGAAAGGGGAAAAGAAAACTCCAGTCTGTTCCCACACGTGCAAAGTCAAATAGAGGTCACACAAAGATGAAATTCTTAGTCAGTTCTTGGATTGGTATGGTCAAACTTCAAGTTGCTTCTTTCCTTTCTTCTTCACATAGACGAACATAAGATATGATACTTGAGTGATCTAAATTCGTGCTCAATTGAGGAAAATGAATGGTGTATATATAGTAGATTAGAGTGCCCCAATAGACACATCCCTTGTGCTACACTGACATATCCTTATGGTGGGACGACTTGCATTGTGGAGGAAAACTAAATTTAAAATTCAAAATTTACATTTCTTTCTTTTGATTTATTTTTAGGGCCCAGTTGAATACCAACCATAGCCACCAAAAATCAATAGTTTCCACTAACTAAAATTTTTTCTTGGATTATATATTTTATTTATGAAAATAATATGAATGCATGAATGGTAAGACAATAGAAACTAATGCTTGCTATATTTTGGGTAATATAGTAAGGTTACCTAATGAATTCTATGTCACATCGAATGTTCATATGGAAAGTGTGCAAGAGTGATCTCTTGTTTTCAACTACTGCATGAAAGAAGGTAGCATCTTATGTTTATATTTATGAGACGTGTCATGTAAATGATTGAAACAAGAGAGGTTTCAAATTAAATTTAAAAATAAATGTGTATGAGTAGCATGGAATATGTGTAAGTATGGCACATGTATCACAAGATGTATATGCACATTTTTGGATTCATTATTTAAGGAATTGTTTGAATGTGTAAATTGGATACATAGTGCAAATTCAATTTATGAATATTAATTGGAAATTGTATGTAAGCAAATGAAATTATAGAGTTGTGACTAATATGTGATGCTAAGATGATTTATGGGTTTTTGAATGTCAAACATCAAGTACACTAAGAAACCCACTAAACTCCTCAAAAATATCTTAGATAAGAATTCATTTGATGGTAGTGAAATAAGTAGGGAAAGTAGCGAGAAAAGTAAAAATGGTAAAGGAATTGGGTAAGAATTCCTTTTCGCTGAATTTTATATCTTTTGTTCTTTTCAAATTAATGCATGTATTGCATGGATTCCTAAGAAGGGCTATGGTTAATGTAGAAATTTGTTAGCACAAAAATATTAGTAAAATATTAATAATGTGTGCATGCATTGAGATGTCATGTTGAAAAAATATTAAATGAATGAATAATACACTCATGAGATAAAATATGTTTGGTAATGCATTGAGAGAATGCATGAAAGTTTAGGATGAATGAAGCAAATGTAGGGATTGCAATTGTGTTCATGAGTCCATGAGTATTGGCCCAATAGTTTCTAAGCTTAAGACAAGTGATTTTATCATATAATGTTGAGTTTGTTGGTAAGGAACATGTAATTGAAGTATTTGTTTTTCCTTGTTAATGTGAAAATTGTACGAAACTATTGAATATGAAAGCAAGTTTTTCATTAATAACTATTGGATTATGACAAAGGCAAGAAGCTCCAGTTTGTAAATATTTCTATGATCTTTGTGATGCATCTATGAGTTAATATGGCATGATTTGTTCATGAAACTCATATTAGCAATCATGATAGTATATATGCTTGGTGCATTGAGTGCATGCATGCTTGTATGAGACAATAAATTGCATGATTAAATGTCATGAAAAGAAATAGCTTCTAATAATTTTGAGGAATTGTTGAGTAGTGGAATGAGTCGCATGAATCCCTCATCTTCAAAGAAAAGTGGAAGTTAATTACTCATAAATTTAGAGATATGAATATTTTATTTTTGACCCTTTAATTTTTGGAATAAATGCTTGAATGATTGTTATGAAAACAAATAATTCAATGATAGCTTCAGTTTGATTTATTTTTAAATCAATTGAATGTGATTGAACTATTATGTGTGTAATAATTATGAGATAATTTTAGGGGATGTTATAAATATTGCAATGAAAAGATTTTATATATGACCACTTACCACTATTTGATTGATTGAAAGTATAGATTTCAGTTGAAATGGACTTGGCTATGACAATGAAGGTTGATTCTACCATGTGAAAGAGTCAAAAATCATGAGAATCATCTCATATATATGAAATATGATTCACATATGAAGCAAGTTTGGAGAAGAAAAGAAAAGAAAAAATATTTCATTTAAGTTATATTCTCATGGAAATTATATTCTTGTCATACAAGTGAGGTGATAATATATCCAAGAAGGATAGTTGGTGGTTATGAAGCTAAAATTTCTAGGGACAAGGCCATTGTGGTGACATTGGAACCTTATGACATACGTTAATCACCATGAGTTATGTTATGACAAATGTGTTGTGTTATTTGGAGCAAGCTAGAGGGATGATTGGCTATAAGACTCCATAAGTATAAAATCTCTTTCTGTATGAGGAATATTTTCCAAGGAATGAGTCACTCGAGGGATTGGGGAGGTAGAGAAGGAGATTCTTGAACTTGGAAGGTGTGCGATTGCAAATAATGGGAGACTTGAATGAACTAGTTTTCAAATATTCATATACATACCCACTGAGGTCATGAATGCATTGGGTGTGTCCAATAAAATAAGGAGTTTAACTTGTTCATTGTGAAATGTTTGTGAAGCAACAAACAATCATGAAAAATTGTGCTAGAATGTGAGGAGGTCTAGAAGTAACTAGAATCTAAAAAATGAATTGCATTACTAGAAATGGAAACTAAGTAAATTGAAAATGTTGCTGATATGAAAGTACAATATCCCTTGGTCACCTAACAGTGCTCAGATGGTGAGTTTTGGTGCCCTCTACCATGAGGAAATGGAGATCCATCAACACTAACAGACATGATAAATGTTATTTCTTACCCCCTGTAATTTTTTCGTCGTTGAATGACCATTCCTAGGGCATGTTGTCACCAACTGCTAGCTGTTTCCCTAGACATTTGACTACTTCTCCCCTCGACCATTACAGAAGCCCTATTCCCACCGCAATATGGATATTATGGACCTCAATGAAGTGGAATACTCAGCTGACCCTAACCCTAACTAACAAATTTTCATTTGTTCAAACACTCCACCGACCCAAATTGTTCCCTGTAACCCCTCTGCCTCATTTCACAATGGCCCTCTGCCTGTGATTACCCTACCTCGAACATCTGCCTCTAGCCTCCATTTCAACTGCCTCTCCATAGCCTCACTAGATCTGGACTGCTCGCCCCTCTCTCCAGCGACCCTACATCTACTGGCTGCATTCTCCCTCCTCCCCACCTTTCGAACCCTCCCCTCCCGGCGAACACCTCCACGCTCCTCGCATTCCCTCCTCATCCGAACCTACCATCCTAGAGACCCAACACAGCACACCTCTCCGAATATCCCACCCACTGCTTCAGAGGCCACAGACTCCGACCTGCCTTCTGGGTGCTTTAAAACACCAACTGTCAAAGTTCATCCAACTGCTCAAGGTGCACAACACGTGAATCTAGGCTCTGTTGACCCACTTTTGGATCATCCCACCATCCCTAGAATTGGAAAAAGGAAATCTAATTGTGTGAGGGCTTCGCGGAAGGACTTCACCCTCACGTTCGGCGACGGCCTCACCATGGGAGAAGTGGTCAACATGGCAGGGAAGGTCCTAGTGGGTAGGGTCAGGGGCCGAGTTTATTCTGCAGAGCGACTCAACTGCTGGGTAAACTAAATCTAGGGAAACATATTCAAAGACCTCCCTGAGGTTCAGATCCTACCCCGACGTTATTTTTCCCTACATTTCTCTCTGGAAGAATACACCTCTCTGGCCTTCTCTCGCTATCGGCACATTGAAATGGCCCTAGTATTACTAAAGCGATGGAGTCGCTATTCGACCCTGAACGAGAGCAAATCAAGGTTGGACCACTATGGGTGAGACTACCAGAGCTCCCACTGCAACACTGATTCGAGGATGTATTCATCCGCATTGGGATACCATGGGTATCTATCTAGACTATGACAAAACCTACATTCAATCTAAGAATAGAACTCTAGCTCGCATTATGCTGCACCTAGACACAAGGGAAGGCCTAGAAGAAAAAATCACCCTCAAATGGAGGAATTTCACTATAATACAAATATTGGATTAGGAGTCCCCTTTAGGTGTCGAAGATGTCACAAAGTTGGACATATATATAAGAAATTCCCTCTAGTGCGAAAGGACAAGGAACCCTCTACAGGAGCTAAGGAAGACACAGGGTTGCTTGTTGAACCCACCTCGAGACCTCCTGCATCTATTGTTGCAACAGCTTCCAGATTAGCACATCCATCTCCTATGGATTCACTCAGCGGACCTCGTCCACCCTCCCCACCAATGACTAGAGATCGGGTTGCTTCTGAAGCTGCTCGTATATCGGGTACTCCCTCTTCCCTTATCTTTGATTTTATTTCCTCATCTGCCACCTCTGCATTGCATGTGCATGATGCATCTTTGGGAGACACTCTTACCCCCATTCCATGTCCCCTCACCCATCTACCCCCTACCTCCTCCACCCCCCCCATCCTTCCCTCTTGTTCCCCCCCTTTGCTCCCCAAACCTCCTCATCCCTCCCCCTGTCTTCCCCTCGCCCATACAACCTTAGATCCCGACTTTTCACTCCTCAAGACAGCATATCCAGCCTCAGCCAGGGCCTGCTACCCACCTCTCTAAATCACAAAACCATCCGAGGTCAAAATTCTCATATATCCAAAGCTATCCTGACAGTAGAGGGAGAAGTCACCTCTGGCAGACAAACATCACTGGACCAGGTACATAGAGCAACGAACACCCCTGCACAACTGCCTCCATGAAGTTCCTATCTTTCAACTATAGGGGCATGGCTAGTTTTCCCAAAAAATTAACCCTTAAAATACTTCTCGAATCTGAATCTTTAGACATCATGCTCCTACAAGAAACCTTAAGAGAAGCTGACCTCATCCCTCGCACTCTCAGCTCTCTGAAGCCTAGCTGGATTTTTCAATCCCTGGATGTTATCAGACGATCTGGAGGCTTGGAAATTGGATACAACCCCCATACCATAAACATGAGAAGCTCATGGGGTGGGGACGGGTTCATGGGCATGGATATCTTCGCCTCTGATCTGGGAGTAGACCTGCGTATTGTTAATATCTATGGACCATGCCACCATAAAGAGGCTTTCTGGAATTAGCTACTCAACCTATCAATTATGGCCTCATATAATATTACCATTGGGGGAAACCTAAATTTCTCTATTGGATATGGAGAATCCTGGGGCACCAATGCTCAAATTGACAGGCTCACTAAATTAATGGAGAGACTACTGGAACAACACCACTTGATGGACATTCCCATGAACAAACTCCTCCTCACCTAGAGAAATCGGTGCATAGGTGAAGCAAAATTAGCTAGAAGGCTATATAGATTCGTGATAAAGGACTCTTTGATACAAAATCTATCTCTCTACAGACAATGGGTGGGATCTAGTGGTATCTCAGATCATTTCCCCCATATTCATGAAGATCTCATGTCCAAAAAAAAAACCAAGGGCACCTTATAAATTTAACTCCATCTGGTTAAATGACCCATCCTACATTCAAATGATAAATGATTTCTGGAAGCTCCATCCCCCATGCTGAAGCAGCACTTGGGCTAGAGGTTTCTATAGGAACCTAAAAATGCTCAAAAATCTCTCTATCAACACCCTCATTACAGTGGAAATTTCTATGGCATAACTTTTGGATGAGAATAACATAGGGTTTACATCTGCAGAGGCCAAGGATCAACTAATTTCTCTAGAAAACAAAAAGATCAAAATCCTAAAGGAAAGAGAAGAAACTTGGTGCCTCCGAAGTCGAGAAATATGGCTACAAGCAGGGGATGAAAACACAAATTTCTTTCAAAACTATGCTAAAGGAAGGAAAATATCAAACACCATCTTGCATATGCCCTGGGAAGATGGAAGCATCGTATCTACTTTCATTCAACTTTCACAGTTAGGGTCCACTCACTTCAGACATCTCTTCAGGACCCCCCTGTGAGGCCTCCATTGTTGAAATTATCCAAACAACTGGACACTTTCCCAGCTTCATTGATGAGGAAGCTTATGAAGAGCTAAATACCTTGATCACTCTAGGGGAACTGGAAGGAATGCTTAAATGGTTCAAGAAAGACAAGAGCCCTGGTCCAAATGGTTGGCCCATAGAATTCTTCCTTGCTTTCTATGACCTTATCAGAAACGACCTACCTAAGGTGGTGGAAGAATGCAGAGTAACAGGGCACATGTATGATGCCATTAACACTACATTCATTGCTCTAATCCCTAAATCCGACTCCCCATTTTCTTTCAATGACTTCCGGCCTATCTTACTCTGCAACAGCTTATATAAAATTATAGCCAAGATCATAGAAAATTGGCTCCACCCTATCCTATATAGCAATATATCCTTTGAACAATTTGCCCCCCTACATAATAGACAAATTCACGAAGCCATTGGCACTGCACAAGAAGCCCTCCACTTTATCAATCATAAAAATATCAAAGATACCATTCTTAAGATTGATCTAGCCAAAGCTTTCGATAAGGTCAATTGGCTATACATTAAAATGATCATCACCCACTTGGGGTTCCCTCCACCTTTCATCAACTGGATCATGTGTTGCATAACCTCTACGACCTTTAGTGTCCTCGTAAATGGCTATGCTTTGCTTTTCTTTCATGCTAAGAGAGGCCTTCGGTAGGGTTGCCCACTTTCCCCTCTGCTCTTTCTTATTGTAATGGAGGTCCTGAGAAGGCTCCTCACAGCAGCCAAAAGGGAAGGTCAACTTCATGGTCTACATTTGAATGCACTCTGCCACCTCACTCACCTTCTTTTTGTCGATGACGTACTCATCTTCCTAGATGGTAGTCAGAGGGCCTCAGCAACCTTCCATGACATCCTCAAACTCTTTGCAAAAGCTAGTGGCACAATAGCAAACCACTCCAAGTCTACCATCACTCTCTCCTTCACCTCTCCCTTGTAAGCCAGAAATGCAGCCCGTCTTTTCCCTTTCCAACAACATCTTATGGAGGATGGGTTAAAGTACTTGGGCTTCTGGCTTAAACCTCATAGATATCATATTGCATATTGGATCTGGCTCATCACAGAAGTGGAGAAAAGACTAAAAAACTGGAACCATTGTTGCCTTTCAAGAGCAGGTTGGTTAGTGCTCATAAAATTTGTTTTGGAAGCCACACCCATGTACTGGATGAATTTGGCATGGATCCCTAGAGGGATACTTGCTCGCCTCCAATAGATATGTTGTCATTTTCTTTGGAATGGATACAAAGAAGGCAAGCCCTATGCATGGGTGGGATGGAAACAAATCTTCCTACCAAAAAAATGGGGTCGATGGGGATTAAAAGACCTCCATGCCTTTGCACAAGCACTTGCATCTGAAATGGGATGGTCCTTACTCACTACTCAAAATCTCTAGACCAAGGTTATTTATCATAAATACATCTGGCCTCAGCACCTCATGGATTGGATCCGTAACCCAACCTGGCCTTGAACTGGGATATCAATTGTTTGGAAATCCATTCTCCATACCATGCCCAACATCCGAGAGGGACTTGCCTAGAACATCAAGGAAGGAAACACGACCATGGAAAATTTTAGGGGCTAATGTTCGCCTAGTGGGCTAATTTTCCATGATTTTTCCACAAAAAGATTCGCTAATTTCCAGTTTTTATAAAAGGTGATTCGCCCAAATTTTAGAATATAAAATTATTTTACCTTTAAAATCGCCAACATTATATAGAGACTATATATAAAATCATTATAAATTTGAATAATTTTACAAATATATCAATAAACATTTTATAGTTTGCATATTAGGGATTAATGAGATTCGCCAATGTTTCTAAACTTCAAGAAAATTTTCCATCCTTAAAATTTTCCTTGAACACGGCTCTCATAGGTCTGGATCCATAGCTTGGTGGGGTAATTATTTACTGCTTACCTCCTGATCTTATACTATTCTTAAATCAGAGGCAGATTAGAATCATTAGATAGATCACAGATAGAGGTAGCAGCTCCATTTTTAACAAGTCTGGTACATGGCTCAACACCTGGGCATAATGGAACCCTAGAATCATATCTGGGAAGGATATATACATTCTCTAAATGAAACACATGTCTGCATAATAGAAGGTATTGATGAATTAATCTGGTCCCCAACAGAGAATGGGAAATACTCTCCAAAAATAGGATATCAACACTTGATATGGGACCATCAACCACCAACTCTCCATGAATGGTGGTCAAAAACCTGGAAATTGAAAGCCCCCCCACAAGCTAGACTTCTCATGTGGAATGTGTTGCACAACAAGAAATCGACGGGTGAAAACCTCATGCACATATCACATTTTGGGCCGCACAGATGTGTCCTCTGTACATAGGCAACAGAGACAAATGAGCACATATTCTTAACCTACCCCCTCACAGTGCAACTTTGGCATCAAATTATTCACCTCCTCCAAAAATAGGGCAGCTGGCATGGTCTTTTGATCACTAAGGTGTGGAAAAATTGGAATAGAATACACACAGACAACAAGTCCCGATGCATACCCATCCTTGTATGCTGGAAGATCTAGTTGGCTAGAAACATAATCATCTTCCAAGGTTCTCTGGAATGTTGTCCTCTCATCACTGCAAAGGTTATCACTTCTTACCAAGAAATACCTAAAGAGACATAGCCCTCTACAACCCGCCTTCATGCCCCTGGAATTATTGATCAAAATACCCCATGGGCATACTTCGATGGAGCAGCCCAATCTCATGGATGTGGGGTAGGATCACTTATATACCTGTCTGACCAACAATATTACAAAATAAAAATGGGATTGGGGGAGGGTACAACAATTATGCAGAACTGATTAACATCAAGCATTTACTGCATTTTGCACTTGCACACTCATGCAATAACATTCAAATCTTTGGGGACTCACAAATCATCATAAACTAGTTCAACTGCAAAAATACATGTCATGCACATTCCCTCAGAAATATTCTAGATGAGATCATGGTTTATAAGGCACAATTTAACACTATAATCTGCCAACACATTTACAAGGAATATAATGAGGTTGCTGACAAGCTATCCAAGGAGGCCACGACACAACTGAGAGGACTGTGGATGATAAAAGAACGGCATGGAGCAAAACAATATCATTTTTACCATCGACCTTATATTGATAGTTTTTATCCCCCGAGGGATCAGCCACAAAATTTTTGATGAACATAATGGCTCAGTTTTTTGTTATATATGTATATCTTTATGATGTAAACCTTTTTTGTGTTATGAAACTCTGAATCACCTTGCGTGGTGAATATCTACAGCTCTCTTATGTTCATGGCTTCAGCACATAATATTTGTTGTCCAACTATGAACTGGTTTCAACCAGCAGTTATGCATATGCCTATGGCATCTACTATATGTAATTCTTCAAAACTAATGAAAGATTACGATTTTTCCCTAGGAAAAAAGAAAGAAAGTACAATATCCCTTATTTTGCATGGAATGTTTCTACATATAATATAACACTGAGAATAGTGTTCCTTAAAGGGGGGAGGGGATTGTGACAACCCTTTCATTACCCCAAATTTAATAATTTAATTATAAACATATAATGTTTGAGTTCCAATGTATTATATTGTTGCTATGAAGTCAAACTCTATTATTTGATGTAATGTTTTTTTTATTAATAAAAATGATAGAGTTGAATAAAGGGGAAGATGAAGGGTCAAGGTGTGATTATAAAAATAAGAGGGACGAATAATCAAGAGGTTCTTCTTCGTGGTACTTGAGCTTCTAGTTATTCTCACTTATATTACTCTCTCAACATCTCTCTCTCACTTAGAAAATTTGAATTCTCATGGGAATTGAAACAACTTGTGTAAAAAGGATTGGATGTGTTGTACTGTTTTTTCTTGGGACTAGATGACTCTAACAATTGGGAATTGTCCTATTTTTGTGTGGCACAAAGAGAACTAAAGAAGGTAGGGCCCAGGGACTCCAAATATTAGACAAGGATTCCCTTGTGTTGTGTAAACTTGCATTGTCATTTGTGAGTATTTATGGGCTTGGTCAAATGAATGGAAAGGATCAACATTGAGATTCTTTCTTATGTGTGGAGCGGAGTGGTTTTCAGTTTTTGTATTAAGTCTACTCTAATAATTGTGTGCTATATCCCTAAGTTTGGTTTTTCCGTCAACGCATCAATATTTAGGTCGAGGGTGGCCAACCATGCGAAATATTGTAGCATAGCTGAGCCTACGCTTGGGTGGAAACTGGCTCACCCTTCTCTAATTCCAAATTGCAAAATATTTCACTCAAGATAAGTATTTCTTATGCATGATTATTTAATTTATATTTTTAGCAAGTTTATATGTACATGCATTTACCCTTAAACAAATTTATCATGCCCATAATTATTATACTATTTGGCTATAGATTTTTATATGCATTAAATTTTGTAACAATGTTCATTGAGGGAGATAGACTTCCTAAATTCTTCTTTAAACATGTCATATTTTCATTTATGCTATAGTTCATTTTTTGGGAGGTTCCAAAATCTTGATAATAGACTATAGGAGGGGAAATTCCATTGATCTTCTAGTCCAATTTTTCGATCTTGGGTCACAAAATTTTAGGATATATTATCAAAGGAAGTTCAGATTCTTAAACGAATATTTAAATAGGTCATGTTGGCATTTCTACTATAATTTTTCTTTTAGGAGGTTTCAAACACTAAAACTTGGACCATAGTGAGAGGAAACCCCATTGATCATTTGGTTCAATCTTTTGAATTTAGACTATTTTGAGAGTGTTGGACTTGTGAACATGTCAAGGGATCTCCTCGGTAAAAAGTCCCAACTAGACCTCAGACCATTTGGAGTAGGAGTCCCAACAATGGGTAGTAAAGTTATGCCCTAACTACGATAGTGTGCAGAGGTAAGTGTGATATCTTTGTCGGAAGCAAGTGAGTGACATTGCAGCGAGTTAAGTGAGATGCATGGGGGTTCTAACACATGGAAGGGGAAAATGAAGTGTGTCCCTTAGAAACTTGTAATAGTACGCAGCCTGAAAGGAACACACGCTTTGAATGACATCACAAGCTGGAAAGTAGAATAGTGCACAATCCAAAGTGATGGGTTAAACCATCAACACGACTTCAACAAGATTCATACAATCATATACAAAATAGTTCATACACAAATTCATAAGTTAAACAACATACATTGCTAAAGTAACCAGAATAGTTTAACTACAATAAAAACATACGCATGAAGACATTTTGGATCTATTATATATATATATATATATAAAGTGAAAATTCCATCCATACATACACAATTGACAGACACTAGCACCAATAGTGGAACATTATAGTGAACACTGGCTTCTCCTCCAAAAAGATTTATTCACTCTACATTGTGGAGAAGCCAAGGATCTTCACAATACTCTCCAAACCTTCTCTAAGAAATGCCTAGCCAAAAGCTTGGCTCCCGAAATCCCCTACTATGAGTTATGAGGTTTTATATATAGAAAAGGGTGGGGTGACCCTTGATATTCCCCTTTGACTCTTGAACTACCCTCATGACTCTTCACATTACAACAATGATTATTCACATTTCACTAATGACACTTGGAACTTTACTTAAAATACATTTACAAAAATAGAATTTCCACATACACCCATGTGGAACAAAATAGGCTTGATTCAACCCGACAAGACAAACAACATCACTCGAGGTCTTGAGGAAATATCAACAAGGTAACCATCTCATGGTGATCTTCCATGACGAACTAATACCAAACTTGGTATTTCTCTATTGTGTTCCCATACTGTTTGATGGCATCTTTCTCGAAGCAGACCCTTTCCTCCATGGCTTCTGAGTATATGGTTCTAAAACCTTTGTCCAACTCATACTGAAGCATGCACAACAATGTCCTCAATGTAGCTGGACCACTAATGTACCTTTGCATGTTCTCTGCGTTGATCTGCAAGTCATCGTTTGTGGCTATGCGCATCAACTACTCTATATACTTGTTGACATCCAGCATGACTTGGTTCTTCCTCCAGGCACATGTGATGGTTCTGATGGAAGGGATCTTGTGCATTCACACTATGACATCCAAACTCCTAAAAACTTGTGCATAGGAAGCCTCAATACTAGTGATGAGTGGAGGGAGTTTCTCATAATTCTAGATCTGCATCTGAATGCGTGCTTTGTCAAGCTCAGCCCGTGGCTTCATCTTCTTGTGCAAGTAAAGTGGGGTTGCCTTGTACCTCATTGTTCATTCTTGCATGAGCACAATAACAGTGTGAATGTATTTGAGTGTCTAGGTTGTATGTGCACACTGTTGTTGAAAGCCATGTAAATGGAAAATCGCTTTGTGCACAGTGACAAATATTCTATACACTTTTAGCATGGCGGCCTCCAAATTTTATATCTTTGCCACCATTTCTTTCTTCATATCTATCATGGAAGATCCTACAGACTGCTCTACTCTCTCCTCGAACTCTTGCAAGTCCTTCACCATTCGATCATTCTCTACTTCCAAGAACTTGACTGTTGAGCTCATGGCTTCTACATAAGCCTTAGAAGCCTTGACCATGGCAAGTAGATGTCTTCTAAAATTTGGTACAATCACCCTTTATTCTATGTAGTTAGTTGATGTATGATCATTTGAGAGTTGCTTTCTTCGTGCCTATACAATCCTTTGTTGTGTCATGTCAAATTCCATATTATACACATCTGTCTCCAGATCATCTTCAAGGAGAACAAATTCTCCTTGCTCACTCGAAACTAGTTGTGGTTCGAGAGGCGATGGAGACTATGGTTCGACCTCAGATTCCCTTGGCATGAGATCGATGTCTTTGTCCACTAGATCTAGTTCTGTCTCCATGTCTATTACCTCAACCAACTACTCAATCTATTGAGCAAGTTCTAGAACTTGCACTTGCTCACCCTGTTCATTATGTGTTGGATGCTATGCTACTTCAATCTGTATTTGTGTCATTTTCTCTATCAATGCACCTTGCCCTTCTTCCTGATTTTGTTTTTTCCTTTATTCACTCTCTCTACTCCTGAGTTCTTGTTATTCTTTCTACTTCTTCTACGTCTCGTGCAATCTCCTTTTTGTCTCTTCCCATCTTTGCTTCTCCCTCTTTCTCTGTCCTACTCTCCTATCATGTTGTCACCTCTTTACATCTATCTAAAAATATACTCTCTCAATAAGTGGATCTTCTTTGAACTTGTAGCTTTTCTTAACGTCTGCGCTCTTGGCAATCTTCCTCTTGCCTTTGTCTTGCACCGATTTGTTGCTCACTGTTGTTGTTATTGTTTCTTCCTGTGGTGCTGCTGCCTACAATGATGCTTTCCATTATATAACCATGTTGACTAGTTCATTTAACCTAGAGGATTTATAGAAATACCTCCAAGGATCTTCCTCTGGCCAGTGACATGCCCCATAGACCCATAGGATGTGCATCTTCACACAATGGTTCTTGCATATGCAGTGTTGATCATACGAATTGAAACTCTTGGTGATGAACCCGAATTTCTTCAAGTCCTCGGCCTTGACATCTACATCCTTCAAGGTATGGATCTCATACAACCAAATATGCAAAGGAAGAGCGAGCCATGGTGCCTTCTTCCTCCTGTGCAGTCCTGCTGACAAACCTCTAGAGATGTGGTATGAAACCTCTTGC
Organism: Pinus taeda; assembly: GCA_000404065.3. NCBI lineage: Eukaryota > Viridiplantae > Streptophyta > Pinopsida > Pinales > Pinaceae > Pinus > Pinus taeda. The sequence goes on from APFE031441615.1 coordinate 73,699, forward strand.
ATGATCAACTTCTCTATGGAAAACCTCAGTAGCTCATGCAGAGGATTCTCCATGAAAAACATCCTGATGAAGGTGCCACTAGGTGAGGCATACCAATATGAAATGTTGAGAAATACTTGCATCGCTTCATGGGACATGAAAGCTAGATCATGTTCAAATATCATCCTGTATAATGGGGTGATGAAGTGGTCAGACAACCTCATCATGACACTTCAGCAGATGCACTCAGAGAGAAACTTGCAATAAACATTCATAGCTTCTCTTGATGGTGTCCTTGTCCAACCCATGCTAGGGAACTGCTATTGGGCACATATTACATCAAGAAGGTACACTAACATATAGAATCTTGCTTATCCATCCTTAGGTAGATTTCAGTCATTTTACACATGCACTTCTAGCTAAAGAGCCAACATGTCTAACCAGTTGAAAGGCCTTCCTTCCTTGCCTTTGTCTTGCACCGATTTGTTACTCACTATTGTTGTTATTGTTTCTTCCTGTGGTGCTGCTGCCTACAATGATGCTTTCCATTATACAACCATGCTGACTAGTTCATTGAGCCTAGAGGATTTATAGAAATATCTCCAAGCATCTTCCTCTGGCCAGTGAAATGCCCCATAGACCCATAGGATGTACATCTTCACACAATGGTTCTTGCATATGCAGTGTTGATCATACGAATTGAAACTCTTGGTGACGAACCCGAATTTCTTCAAGTCCTCAACCTTGACATCTACATCCTTCAAGGTATGGATCTCGTACAACCCAATATGCAAAGGAAGAGTGAGCCATGGTGCCTTCTTCCTCCTATGCAGTCCTGCTGACAAACCTCTAGAGATGTGGTATGAAACATCTTGCATGATCAACTTCTCTATGGAAAACCTTAGTAGCTCATGCAGAGGCTTCTCCATGAAAAACATCCTGATGAAGGTGCCACTAGGTGAGGCATATCGATATGAAATGTTGAGAAATACCTACATCACTTCCTGGGACATGAAAGCTAGATCATGTTCAAATATCATCTTGTATAATGGGGTGATGAAGTGGTCAGACAACCTCGTCATGACACTTCAACAGATGCACTCAGAGAGAAACTTGCAATAAACATTCATAGCTTCTCTTGATGGTGTCCATGTCCAACCCATGCTAGGGAACTGTTGTTGGGCACATATTACATCAAGCAGGTACACTGACATATAGAATCTTGCTTATCCATCCTTAGGCGGATTTTGGTAATTTTACACATGCACTTCTAGCTAAAGAGCCAACATGTCTAACCAGTTGAAAGGCCTTCCTTCATTTACCAATTGATCCAATCTAACAACCCATGTCTATAGGAAGGTCTCCATGCTCTCTTGACCATACAAGTGACATGCGAATATAACCAAGAGTTGGTAAGCTTTCTTGAGTGACTTCGTCTTGTAGACCTAGTTGGTTGTCATCTTGAACTTTGATGGCTCTTTTATCCAACACTTCAAGATATCTCTTGAGTTCACATTGTTGTTGGGAGTAAAGAAGAATGCATCCATGTAGTTCACCGAATGCGACAAGTGATATATCTGATGGTAGTTTTCCTTCCTAAAGGTGGCAAGTTGTGTTCCATTGATGCTTCTTAGTGTCATTATCTTAGGATCAATGTGTGAGACAACCCAGTGAATGAAATTCATGCAGGGGAAGGTGGGGTACCTACATGCAACCTTATACAATCCTAACTTATGAATGTTGTCATAGACTTGTCAGTCTTCCAGGTCTTCTAGATCTTCCTTGAAAGTGCCTGGAAATATGTCCTCTATTTATTTCCATGTGATCTTCATGTCCTTCTCTATGAACAACTACGTGTCTAAATAAATGGGAAAGATTATTGGCACCTATTCAACCATGTCTCCAGTGCTGCTCTCTATATTGTCCTTTGATCCAGCTCTCTTGGAAACCATGATGTCTATACTGCTGAGAGACTGCTCAAAAATTGATGTACCTGGAGATATAGCAGGCACTCACGATAAGAAAATGTCAACTTAAAAACACAATGCACTTCACAGAAGGATCATGCAATAGACCATGTGACTGTTGGGCAAGATTATCCAGTAGTAACTCTAAGCGGTTTAGAGACTGTCAGTTGAGACTATGTATTGCGCAGTCCCAGCTGCTAGTGTTACTGCGACTAGATCTGTGCAGAGTGTAGTCCATCTAGGTTGACTGTCAACTAGAATTATGCACTATGCAATTCAATCCGGCTTGAATACTGGCTGGGATTGCGTATTTTGCAATCCTAGTGGGAAAGACTAGGCATTGACTCCTAGAACAACACAGAGCAATGCTGGAGGTCGGTGACAGGCAGCCTCTGTGCAATTCTCGGGGCCAAGGCAAATCCTCGAGTTTAGAAATGTTCAGAGCATGCCGATGAAAGAAATATCTAAGCCAAAGCCACCTAGATATGCCCAAGGGTGACTTGAAAATGAGTAGATTCGAAAGAGAAAGCAAAGGATAGTGCAGAAAGGATTGAACGATCATACATGGAATCAAAACCAATGCAATAATCAATGAAACGAATGTACAACAAAGCTAGTGGAGAAAAAACAATGTTATGCATACGACAATTAGGAAAGACAATGCAAAACCTAAAACAATACTTCTACAAGTTAAAACAAAGCAAAACTTCAGCGATTGTTCAATAAAACATGTGAAAAAACACTCACACAAACCAAGGAAAAAAAAGGAAAAAAAAAGCAGCAAAAGACTTGAAAATAAAAACTTGCCTGTAAAAGTTGTGCCGACTATGCCAAAGGTTCCTAGATACCTTGGGAATGCTATAGCTCCAAGATCGAGTGTGTAGAATGAGATCTTGGACGTTGTTTAAATATATTTGGAAGTTTGGGGTTTACGATGTGCATGCCACAAATCTAGGAAAAAGCAACCCTTGGCAGGAAGTTTCTAAAATCGACTTTGCATGCAACTTCCAATGCTAAAAATAGATCCCTATTGTTTAGCGATGCTTTTTTCTTTTTGTGTTTTCTCGTTTTGGGAAAGGCTGCCATTCATGCATGGGAATATTGTGATGTTCTAGAGGGAACCAGGCAACTTGCCAACACATGCATCAGACAACAAACTAATCCAAGTGGATATTGGTGGCCACCCACCAATTCCACTTGGACCCCTACCATTGTTTCTTTCAGTTTTTTAGTTTCCTTAATTGTAGCACAATTTACTATTTTTAGCAATATTCAGGTCCTAAAGTTCTGGAGCCATTTTGAGGCCCTAAACGACATTTTTTTGGAAATCCACTGCCAACGATCTATTGAAAAAAATTTATTTATCGTCATAGCCATTGGAGAGAGCTTTCCAATGGGGTATCATTCACGTCAAATAGAGATAATATGACCAAGTCACGACCCCGAGAAGTTGGCTTTCCAGCTAACCCCAAGGGGGCCCATAAACTCCAAGTGTTACATCTCCTCGAGTTAGGGTTTTCTCTTATTGTTCAATAATAAAAAGGCCCTTAAACCTGATTGTAATGTGTGTTTAGAGGCATGTATCCACCACATCTCTTCTTAGAGATAAGCTACTATTGCTCAAGCTAGTTTATTTCCAGTTCTCTTTGTAAGCATATTTTAGTATTTTACATTAATGAAATGAAGTATTGTTTTTGTTGCATCGTTGTGTTTATGGTTATGTCTGTAAATTTTTGTGTTGTTGTTTAAACCCAGATTAGTGGTATTAGAGCAGTCTTCTCTTTCTCTATTTTTCTTTGCATGTCCCAAACGAGGTCAGGATATAAGGAGTTAGGGCTTGAACTAGTCAAACCTTTGCAAGACCAGCCTCGCAAATCTCAACGACCTCCCATGGCAGATGAAAAGAAGACGACAAGGTAGGAGATCCTATCAAAATCTTGCTCGAAGAGGCCCTCGAGTGAAAAAGGAACGTGATGATGGACAACTTTGCCCAGATCCTTCAACGCCTACCTAAGGGTGGCACATCTAGTTCCAGTAGCTACTCTCGAAGTGCAAAACCATTTAAGGTACAAGTTAACTTTGACATTCCCATATTTGAGGGTCAAATAGATATAGACACTATAGATAAATGGTTAAATTTAGTAGAAGGGTATTTTTTTGTTCATGATTTTTCTAGACAAGAAAAGATTAATTTTGCTCTTCTCAAAGCCACCCCTCATGTTAAGGACTGGTGGAAAAACTACTGTGAGTAGAAGGATGAAAGTATTACTTCATTGTTTTCAGCCACACCCACTTGGAATTCATTCCGGGTTGTCATTTGGGAAAAGTACTAACCTGTCAGAAGCTATGAGGATAAATACATAAAGTGGACCACGCTACAGCAGGGAAGGGACCAAGACATGTCAGAGTTTACCAATATTTTCATACCCTTCGCACAAAGTTGGGTATAAAGGATTTTGAATAGCATTTGGTACTCAAATATCGGGCTACCTACACAGGTACATCCAGGACGAGATGAAGTTCCTAAACATCTCCCCACTTGGAACGACATACTGATACATTGTCAAGATGAAGCATAATTTTAAACAGAAGAAGTAAGACTTTGGATCTGCGAATCTGAAAGGTGCCTCCAAACTGTAGAACAAAGGACAAAGCCAAGGTGGGGTGGCCCTGGACAACCCGCCAAATCCGCAAGAAAATAACAACACTGCAAAGCCGAAGAATGGCACGGGAAAGTGGTGTGAGTTCCATAAGAGCTCCACTCACAACACAAGTCAATGTCGGGCCAAGTAGCCACTAGTGGCCGAGCTCAAGGCTTCAGAATCAGATGAATGTTCCGACTCTGAGTCAGAACCCGACAAGGGGAATGACAAAGGGAAGCATATTATCGATGTGAAGTCCAATGCCATTGTCACCACCACAAAGATCCAGGAGTAGGAACCCAAAGATTCACAGGAGGAGGAGCGCCTCTTCCACTCCCAGATGTGGGTAAAGGGTTCCTTGCTACAATTCATTATCGATAGCTCAAGCCAAAAGAATCTGATTTTGTCAAAGGTCATGAAGCATCTAGGCTTACCGACCACAACACATCTCCAAATGTACACCATCAAGTGGCTTCACCAAGGATGAGATGTTCGCATGAGCCAGCAGTGTCGCCTTCCATACAACATCAAGCCCTTCACGATGAGGTATTATATGACATTGCTCCCCTTGATGTTTGTGATGTATTATTAGGCCAACCATACTTCTGGAAGTGACATGTTGTGCATGAGTCAAGGCCTCGTGATGTTATTGTTACTTTGGGAAATAAGTTGTACAGGATAATGGAGGTAGCACTGTCTACCGCCATCTCTTTGGTTACTGCAAAACAATGTAGTAAGCTCATTTCCAAAACCATAAAAAAAATTTCCTGATGATACACCCTCAAGGAAAGAGGAAAATAGTGGCCAAGACCTCCAAATAAGGCCCCTCCGCATGACAACAATAGATGGACAAGGCCGTGGAGGAGTACGAGGACATATTCACCTCCCCTACAAGGGTGCCTCTACACTATTAGCTCAAGCACTCCATCGATTTGACCCCAGGTGCGCCACTGCCCAATGGACCAATCTATTGACACCCCTTTCTGGAGAATGACAAAATAAAGAGGCATATTCAAGAGCTGTTGTAGAAAGGTCACATCCGACCGAGCTCATTGCCCTATGGGAGACCGATCGTGTTGGTATAGAAGAAGGATGGGACTTGGAGACTCTGTATTGACTATCAAAATCTAAACAAGATCACTGTCCAGAATAGGTACCCGATCCCATGGATTGATAACCTTCTGGACCAACTGAAGGGGGGAAAATATTTTAGCAAGATCAACTTTAAGTTAGGATATCACCAGGTACCAATCAAACCCTCCGATGTGTGGAAGACTACGTTCAAAGCTAAGGAGGGTCATTTCGAATGGTTGGTTATGCCTTTCGAGTTGATGAATGCTCCTACAACCTTCATGAGGCTAATGGATGAAATCTTGCGGCCATTCACCAACTCATTTGTAGTGGTATACTTGGATGACATCTTGATCTTCAGCCAGAGTTGGGAAGAGCACCTCCACCACATCCGAAAGGTTCTGCAAACACTGTGGGAACACAAGCTATGTGCCAATTTGGAGAAATGCATTTTTGGCATGACCCAAGTACAGTATTTGGAAAACTTATTGATGAATGGGGGGTGTATGTGGATCCATCCAAGATCCAAGTCATTCAGGATTGGCCATCTCCAACCACTCTGACAGAGTTCCACAGCTTTCTAGGTCTTGCCAATTTCTACCATAGGTTCATGTTGGGATTCTCTCATATGACTTGGCCCTTCAGTCAAGTCACCAAGGGAGGAGAGAAAGAAAAATTCTTTTGGCTTGAATCTCAACAAAAGGCATTCATTGAGTTGAAACATCACCTCTACTCGACACCAGTGCTCGCATTACCAAACTTGCAACAACCATTTGAGATCGAGACAGATGCCTCTGACTATGCTATTGGGGCAGTCCTTACTCAACATGGGCATCCAGTGGAATATCATAGTGAGAAACTTTCAGACATAGTCTAGAAGTATCCCACTTATGACAAAGAGATGTATTCCATTGTGCAGGCCTACCAGTAATGGAAGCATTACATTTTGGGGAAGGAAATGGTCATCTAAACAAACCACTGACCCATGCAGTTCATACAGACACAAGGGAAGTTGCAGAATGATCGCCACCAGAAGCAGTCCACATAGCTATAATAGTTCCATTTGAATATCAAGTATAAGAAGGGAAGCACCAATAACATTGTAGATTGCCTCAGTCAACCACTCATCATGGCATTAACCACCGTGCTTAACTCTTGTGGGCACGAGACTTCTGATTGGCCACTTCTCTACAAAAGCGACCCAGAATTCGGCCACACATACCAGACTCTCTTAGAGGGTCAGTATGTTCTATATTTTCACCTCCAGGATGCCCTATTATGCCACCTGGGTCACCTTTGTGTTCCTTCAAGCAAGCGTGCCAAGAAGATCTGGGAAGTGCACTACAATCAGGTTACTGGGCATTTCGGGGTCGAGAAAATGGTGCCAGTATTACAGAAGTATTTCTATTAGCGAAATATTCGAAAGGATGTCAAGAAGTACATCAGATCCTGCACTTCTTGCACCATTTCCAAATCGACCATCAAGAATCAAAGCCTCTATACTCTGCTTCCCACCCCTAGTTGACCTTGGGAATCCATCTCCATGGATTACATGTCGAGCCTTCCTTCTACTGAGCATGAAAATGACTGTGTTTTTGTCGTCGCCAACAGATTCTTGAAGATGGCCATTATGGCAACCTACAAGAAGAATATCACAGCGTAAGCCATTGCTAAACTCTTCTTTTAATGAGTTTGGCTACACTTTGGGATCCTTCAGTCTATCATCTCATATCGGGACAACAAGTTCCTCAGTACATTTTGGTTCAATATCTAGTTGATGTTGGACACCAAACTCACTAAGTCCACAGCTTTCCATCCCCAAACTGGTGGACGGATAAAGGTCGTCAACAGGATGATCGTACATATTCTGCACATGTACAACTCAAAGCATCCATGCACGTGGGATGAGAGCCTTCCCTATGTTCAGCATAGTTATAACCAAGCTCTCCACAATTTGACTAGCCATAGCCGTTTTCAGGTGGGCTTGGGATTCCAGCCATTATGTCCCATTGATGTGGCCATGCCATTTGCAGCTACTTAGGTAGACTCAGCTCATGTCCAGTCTGAAACCGATAAGGAAAACATCTTCATTGAGCACATCCAACATATCTGCCAACAGGTCCATGACATTATGGAGAAATCGAATGCCAAGTACAAGTAGTGAGATGACCAACATCGGGTGCCACAAAAGATTCATGTTGAAAAATGTGCAACAAGAAATGTTAAATTTAGAATGTGCTAAAAATTTGACTCCTAAAAATAGCATGTCTAAAAATAGTAGTTTGGCTAGTGAGGTCATTGGCCACCTTGGGTGAGAGGTGAAATTGCTAAAAATAGAAAGTTCTAAAAATAGTATTTATGGGTCCCTTCCTATTTATAGCAGTCCTTGGTCTATCTATAGGAAGTAAAAATGAATTTGGTCTTAACAGCAATTTAAAATATTAATTAATTAATCTCCATGAGTTAATTAGTTAAGGAAAATCAAACTTGAAGTCTATGTGAGGACATGCAACAATTTATCTATTAATTGACGAATTTATACATTAGTTAAAGAGATAAGGATGAGTTGTGTAATTAGTTGGCTTAGTTAACTGAGTCAAGTCCAGTTAGATTAATTTAACAAGTTGTTAAATTGATGAGATTCGGTTTGTTAATGCGTGCATGCATGTAACAACTAGTATCTTTAGATAAATGAATATTATAGCTTAAATAACTCATGAATGTCAGTTCAGACAAAGACCCAGTTGAGATCAGAGAAGGGACAGTGTACTATCAGTTGGATGAATATTTTTCCTATAAAGGAATCTCATCCGTGATGAAGATTTATCTCCTTCAAGTTTCTGGAGTTAGATCAAAGGTTAGTGAGTGTGTGAAGAGGCCAATTGACACAGGTGGTAGCACTGGACCTCAAGGAAACTGCACAAGGAAATAGGAGGCTTGGAGGACAAAGGACAAGGTTTATGAGAAGCCTTTGATTGTCTATGAACAGCAAAGAGATTGTACTGAGAGTTGGATAGCTTCTGAGCTAAGGCTTTATTTAATCTGGACTATATTTCCACTTGCATGATAATACAAAGATGGGGTTTTAGGCAGGTACTTTCCCCGGGTAAATTCTTTTGTGTTATGTGTGATTGATTCCTTCTTATCAGTTATATGTGTTCTTATTGATGTTGTTCATGGTTGATTAAGCTTCTGCTAAATTGTTTGTAGAAGTAGATCAAGTGTTTTACTTTAGTACATTGCATTACCAGGTTGATCTACAGGTGGGAAATTTCTACATGGTATTAAAGCTAGCTGATTTGTAGAAAAATTTCTACATGGTATCAAAGCTAGCTGATTTGTACGAAAAATTCTACAAAATTATACATGGTATCAAAGCTAGTTGATTTGTAGGAAAAATTCTACAAAATTCTACATGGTATCAGAGCACAGGTGATCAAGGGAGAACAGTATACTGAGAGGAGATTTCAAAGCTTTGAGATTTGGGCTGAGAGTTTGTAGAATAAATCTGAAAATTTCTGTACAAAATTTTTAGAAATAAATAGTAGATTTGGATTCCTTGCGGAAAAATACCCAAAATAAAAAATAAAAATAAAATAAAAAATTGGTTGAATCGGAGCTCGGATGAGGGAGATATCGATGATTTAAAATCAGCTCCTTTTCTAGAAAATTCCATGACGGTGGGAAAGTGGAAATAGATTGGTGTGCTAGCCAATAACCCATATGAACTTGAGGTACAAGATGCATGCAAAGCCTTAAGGAGCAAGGCAAAGGTTAGAGACTTGGTGGTTGAGAGGGAGGGTATATTACCTCTCAATATGCAGAGCCAGAAGAAGTATCAAACGATTGTGGAGGAGCCACGATTGGTGCAGCAGCTTCAGGAGGTTGTGGAGCAGCCACAGTAGGGGAAGCTGAGTGGAGATCGAGTAGAGGCATCTACTCATGCAGAGACCTCCAGTAGGGGGAAACTTTGAGCCAGGTGGTTTGAGGGATCACATGCAGCCATACCTCTAGGTAGGAGGTGGGGCAATATAGAGTGATCGTCCCAAGGAGGAGGGGCAGGATCCTTGAGGTACCCAACCTCTTGGATGACACCTTGCTACAGGAGCCTCGATGTGGAAGTAGCAGGAATAGACTGATTGGGTAGAGATAGATGTGGATGGAGTGATAGAGAGCACAACAATGCAGCAAATCCTAGGACAGCGCATAGCCAGCAGGCTACAGTAATGCGAGAGGCACAAGTGTTTTGCACAGTGCTAGGTGGCACAGAGAGGTGTGCAATGGTGCAAGATGCATGGAGATGTTGCAGTAGCGCAGATATCAGAGAGGGAGCACTTTTCAACAGCAAGTAGAGCTTCATCATCATAGTATCTTCCTAGCCCAATAGAGTGGTCAGTTATGACTGTTTTTGTTCCAAGTGTTGTTGGAGCAAGTAGACTAGGTAGATGTGTTGCATGCATAACATTCCAGAGTTACATGATCGGGTTTGAGAGGAAGCCTTTCTTGTTGAGAGAGAGTGTTGAAAAATGTGCAACAAGAAATGTTAAATTTAGAATGTGCTAAAAATAGGACTCCTAAAAATAGCATGTCTAAAAATAGCAGTTTTTTCAGTGAGGTCATTGGCCACCTTGGGTGAGAGGTGAAATTGATAAAAATAGAAAGTTCTAAAAATAGTATTTATGGGTCCCTTCCTATTTAAAGCAGTCCTTGTTCTATCTATAGGAAGTAAAAACGAATTTGGTCTTAACAGCAGTTTAAAATATTAATTAATTAATCTCCATGAATTAATTAGTTAAGGAAAATCAAACTTGAAGTCTATCTGAGGACATGCAACAGTTTATTTATTAATTGAGGAATTTATCCATCAGTTAAAGAGATAAGGATGAGTTGTAATTAGTTGGCTCAGTTAACTGAGTCACGTCTAATTAGATTAATTTAACAAGTTGTTAAATTAATGAGATTCATTTTATTAATGCTTGCATGCATGTAACAACTGGTATTTTCAGATAACTAAATATTATAGCTTAAATAACTCATGCATGTCAGTTTAGACAAAGACCCAGTTGAGATCAGAGAAGGGACAGTGTACTATCAATTGGATGAATATTTTTCCTAGAAAGGAAGCTCATCCATGATGAGGATTTATCTCCTTCAAGTTTGTGCAATTAGATCAGAGGTTAGTGAGTGTGTGAATAGGCCAATTCACACAGGTGGCAGCACTGGACCTCAAGGAAACTACACAAGGAATTAGGAGGCTTGGAGGGCAGAGGAGAAGGTATGTGAGAAGCTTTTGATTATTTATGAGCAGCAAAGGGATTGTACTGAGAGCTAGATAGCTTTCAAGCTAAGGCTTTATGTAATCCAGACTATATTTCCCCTTGTATGATAATACAGAGATGGGGTTTTAGGCAGGTACTTTCCCTGGGTAAATTATTCTGTGTTATGTGTGATTGATTCCTTCTTATCAGTTATATGTGTTCTTATTGATGTTGCTCATGGTTGATTAAGCTTCCGCTAAATTGTTTGTAGAAGTAGATCAAGTATTTTTCTTTAGTACATTGCATTACCAAGTTGATCTATAGGTGGGAAATTTCTACATGGTATTAGAGCTAGCTTATTTGTAGAAAAAATTCTACATGGTATCAGAGCTAGCTGATTTGTAGGAAAAATTCTACAAAATCCTACAATTCAGGTGGGCAACAAATTTTGGTTGCATTTGCAAAACGAACACCTTACCGAAGCCTATCAAAAACTCATACCACTCCGATATGGTCCTTCCACCATTACCAAGTTTGTGGGAATAAATGCATTTGAGCTCAGCATTCCCCCATTCCTTGGCTTTCACCTAGTGTTCAATGTGGACTGCCTTCAACCATACTTTCACCATTACTAGACACATCCGACATGGCAGAACAGCTCACACCAACAGAGTTAAATCCAGATTGCATGGAACAAGATGCAATTGATCAGATCATGGACATGCAAATCAAGCACACTCATGAGCAGAATATCCAATTGTATCGAGTTGTCAAAGCAGGCCAACTCCTTCACCAGGGCAAGTGGCTCACCAGGGACCAAGTTCAACAAACGTTTCCTGATCTCATGGAGGAACTCAACGCAATGGGGACCAATGCTTCCTAAGGGGGATGAATGATCCAGGTCGATATTGGTGGCCACCCACCAATTCCATTTGGACCCCCACCATTGTTTCTTTTAGTTTTTCAGTTTCCTTAATTGTAGCACAGTTTACTATTTTAGCAGTTTTCAGGTCCTAAAATTTTGGAGTCGTTTCAAGGCCCTAAACGATGTTTTTTTGGAAATATACCGCCATTGATATATATATATATATATATAATATATATATATATATATATATATATTATATATATATATATAATATATATATATATAATATATTATATATATATATAACGTCGTAGTCCTCGAAGAGATCTTTCCAATGGGGTATCATGCGCATCAAACAGAGATAATATGACCAACTCATGACCTCGGGAAGTTGGTTGTCTAATTAACCCCAATGGGGCCCATAAACTCTTGGTGTTACATCTCCTCGAGTTAGGGTTTTGGTTTTTTAGGGTTTTCACTTATTGTTCAATAATACAAAAAGCCCTTGAGCCTCATTGTAATGTGAGTTCAGAGGCATGTAGCCGCCACATCTCTTCTCAGAGATAAGCTACCATTGCCTGAGCTAGTTTATTTCCACTTCTGTTTTGTACGCATATTTCAGTATTTTACTTTAATGAAATGAAGTATTATTTCCGTTGGATTGTGTTTATGGTTATGTCTGTAATTTGTTGTGTTCATGTTTAAACCTGAATCACAAAGTGATGAATGTGTTGCCCAATTCCTGGGTTGAGTGGCTTTGGCTACCTTTACGTAATTTCTTAGTTGAAGACAAGCTTCCGCTGGGTCAGCACTTTTCTTAAGCCAAAGCCTAGTGCCTGGATGTTCTACACAATTTTCCTAAGCAATTTAGTCGAATTTCTCTATGCATTTCTAGAGAGCAATGCTGACAAACTACTCTATTCATTTCTGGATAGCAATGCTAACAAACTGCTCTGTGCATTTCTGGAGAGAAATGTTGACTTCTAGGATGCTTTGCGCAATTCCTAAGAGCAAGACTGGTTTCCCTCCAGGATTGCGTAGTTTGCCAAGATAGATCAAGAACCAGATTCAAACCAAGAGACAGGGTCAGCTTGTGATCAGAGAACAAGACAAGTTAGTTAACACAAGCTGTCAAATAAAAGATAACTTCAAATAAAACACAAGTACTTGAGCAGTGTAAGACATGTTGCTAAGATGCTGAGGAGGGAAGATCCAAAACAAAGTGAAGGCAAAATTTTGAAGGGTGGTTGTAGCTGCTACAATAGATTGCTATAATGTAGGATATATGCCATTAGGAATTTTTATATTAGTTTTCATGTAAAGTGTTTGAAGAAATGCCCAAATGACTTAATCATTCATTACATACAAATTGTTTGATGAAATTCCCCAATGAAAATGTTATTTTGTAGATGGGGATAATCTTGTTGTATGATAGTATTATTGTAACTAATATATGTCTATTTTCATGCAAAGCATTTGAAGAAATGTGTTAAATTTTCTTTATTACAATTTGCATACAGACTATTTGATAAAATTCCTCAAAGGAAGAAATAAAAAATCACATGATTGAGTGGCATATTTTAGTTAGTATGTTATAAGTGGAATCAGAGCAATGTTTCTTATTTGATTTCATACAAAAATGTTTGACAAAATGTCTATAAGAAAAATACTATTTAATTGGTTGTATGCAGAGTATTTGAAAAATGTTTACATGTAAAGTGTTTGAAAAAATGAATGAGAGATGAAAATCAAGTTTTTGCAAGTGTGGATTGGATAAATTTAATAGGGGTATGTCACAAAGTGGTCTTAGAGCTAATTATTAAACTACTAAAAAGAAAAAGAAAATTTTGGTACCTTGTAACCTCTATAAGTCATTGATGAAACTGGGTATCTCACACTAAGAATGTGCTCTCTTTACTAAATCTCACACGTCTACCTAATATTATTTAAAAACAAAAAATTGTTGAAGCATTATTCCAAAATAGACACTCCTATGAGAGTAATGAAAGTGAGAATAAATTTGTGTGGATATTATGGGACATATATTATGTCGACCCACCATCCCATATGAAGGTAGGGAGACATATTCTTAATTACTAGGAAGAAGTTGAAAAGACTTGATATGGTGAAAATTCTATCTCTAATTAAACACCTCAAAACAATATAATTAGCCTATGCAAAAACATGTTCATAATCTAAACTTAACCACTTTATACATATGAAGTCTTATGAGTCTTAAATTTTTACTTTAAAACTAATTCTAAATATTACATCACTTAATAAAGAAATATTATAAAATTTGTATTATGTGTCATCTAATATCTAAGGACTTGCTTATGTTTGGTTAAGAGTTCATTTTCTTAGGTAAGGAAACAAGTTAACCACCAATACCTAAAGGCATTTGTAGGAGTGAAAGCTTATCCCCTTATGAACCACTAATAGATTATTCCAAATGGTCTGATTTTCTTGGAATAATAGTAATGAGTCAACTTGCATTCGAGAAATTACTTTACTCACAACAAGTTTAAGAATTAAATTATAATAAATTTTCTCACTTCAAAAACATATACCATATAAAATACATTACATAAATGAAAATAAAAGAAAAAGAAATATTATAGGAAACATAACTTGTCTCCTCCTTAATTGCCAAAAATAGCTGACAAAACCACATAAGGTAGAAACTCCATTTCCAATAACAAGCCTTTTAAAAACAATGGTCTATACCAGACATGGTCACGTTTTGAACGGGTCAAGCTTTGCTGCTCTTAAATTATTATTTTTTTGGATCTACCAAATCGTAAGGAGGTCCATTTGAAGAAGTATGGTTTCACCTTTTGTCAAGTGCATTAAAACCACAGAAAAAGAACAAATGCCATGTTACAGCTACCAAACTTATCCCATGTAACATCAACTTTTTGTCTCTGTTTCTCGTTGCAGCAGACAAAGAACGCGGCAGAAAATTTAGTCAGCGATATTTTTTGTACTATCAATGTCTATGAACAGAACCAGTAGACTTTGAGTCGAATTTTGCAGCAACTGTATTGGTATTGGTTCCAGTCGTCTTCACAATAACATTATTAGTTGTACGGTGTGTCTTTTGATATTGTAGTCTGATCTTAGGACGCAGTGATTGCGCTGCGTATTTATCTTATCTCGCCTATTTGACAGTAAATAGCGTCGTCACGGTATTTGGGTGTATAGTTTCTAGATTAGAAGACACTGTGCAACTTTTTCTAAGTATATTGGGTTGAGTTGGTAATTTCCTGCTTTGTTTCGACTTTTCTGAAGAGCATTGAAAAACCCTACATAGGGTAGCAGAGCCGCCAGCAATGTTGCAGTATAGGCCCACCGATAATTCCATGGCATGCTCTCTCAATAGCTAAATAAATTTATTGTATCTTATCTCGCCTGTTTGACAGTAAGTAGCTTTTTCAGGGTATTTGGGTGTATAAAACTTTTTAAGTATATTGGGTGGAGTTGGTAATTTCCTGCTTTGTTACGACTTTTCTGAAGAGCTTTGAAAATCCCTACATAGGGTAGCAGAGCTGCCAGTAATGTTGCAGTATAGGCCCACCGATAATTCCATAATTCCATAGCAGGCTCTCTCAATAGCTAAATAAATTTATTGATGTGGGGACGGACTTTGTGCAGGGTATGAATGGTTTCCTTTTGTATGATTCTGCTGCGCTGAAATCAGCCTCTGTCTGATCAGCCATCAAGCTTTCTAAGATTTGGTTGGACCGCGGGTGAGATTTTGGTTGAATGGCAGGCACGTGAAACTAGATAATTTTTAGAGTGAGACACAGAAAACGATGTGAAGGTGAGGGATTGTAAAATCGATTATTATTGAAAAGAGACAGTGTTTAAGCAAGTTGTTCATCGAAAAAATATACCAGCCTGAATAATATATTGCTTTTTAATTGTTCACTCATAATGATATGCATTGAATGTATTACATTTGCATATCATTCATAGCAGAGAAGCTTCTACACTTTTTCCGTAAATTCAATACAAGGGAAAAGATATTAATCCATCTAGATTACACTATTCGGTTTATGTTGCTTTCATTTATGGCTTGTCCGATTAATTTACTTCTGGGATAAAGTTGATACTTATCGCCATTATTCACCGCCCTTCCTATGTGGAATCTACCATATCATTCGTTTTTTATCCTTGTACTTCAGAGTGACTTTCATTTCTTATGGTTGCATTTAGGAATACTTATAAATCATACTCATTTTGCTACGGGGTGTGAATATAGGAACATCTTTTTTCTTTGTGAAGTATACGATATTGGATTACGGTTTACCATGGATAACTAGGGGTGATTTTCATATCAAAATATTTTTTGTCAAAATGTAATTTTTGTCAAAATGTAACGTTGGACCATGGTTGATCATAGTTGATCTTCATATTCATATAATTTTTGTCACAATGTGGCATTGCACATGGTTAACCATGGTAGACCATCATTATAAACCCAAAGGATTTATATTAAACTCCAACATTAATATATTATAAACCTTGTTTAGAGAATTTTCGGCGAAATCACATAAATATTCTTTTGTCGACGCATTTCGAACCAACCAGTGTGGTTCATCGTCAACACAAGTTGAAGATCCAATCCAGCTTAGCTTGTTAAATAGTATGTGCAGAGACTCCAACGGCTATATTGCCAACGGCTAATTTTGACCTAATGTCCCAAGTCAAACCAATAATATTCTTGTTGTATTTAATTATTATTATTTTTAAGAAATTAGTTAATTTAGGTAAATCATATAATAAAATATTTTTGTTATATTTAATTATTATTATTTTAGGAAATTAGTTAATTTAGGTAAAATATATAATAAAATATTCTTTTGTTAGATATCCACAACTGAACAATTTCAAAATAAAATCATTGGTACATCTTATATCTATTTAATAATATTTTCATTTATATCTATTTAATACTATTGGTAAGTGTCGTTTAGTTGATAAGGCCATCGGATTAGATAAGTTTAGTTTAGATAAGGGTTATATTAATTATCCTTGTGATGTTCAGGATGGGCGTAATGATATTTCGAGCAGCGGTTATATTAATAAGGATTACAATGTAAACGTTAGAAATTATAAAGGTAATAGCATAGATATAGTAGATGATAAGCATAAAGATAATACGAGCAAGGGTTATATTTATAAGGATTATAATGATGATGATGATGATGATGGTTAACGTCCACTAAGACCAAACATTGGTCTATCAGACCTAAAGAAACAAATTATTTATTTTGATTTAAGATTTTATTTCTATACTCAAAAAGCTTGGAGAGAAGCCTCCCAAGCTCACTATAATTTTGACATTGTAAAAGGCTAGGAAGGTCAGTATTGTGTCAAAAGGCACACCGTACAACTAATAATGTTATTGTATAGATAGAGTAGATGATAAGAAGTTATTTAACCTTAGTAATTTATGTTATAAAAAAAGGGGTAATGGTAATTTAGTTTCAAATGAGAATAATAACCATAATAGTAAGGTTGAAAATATGGGTGATTCTATAGGAGTTTCGAGTCCTCTCCCTCAAGGTAATAAGGTGTTAAACCTGTCTAGTTTTTCCTTTCTGCCTGCGGTCTTTAGTATCTTAGGAAAAGGTCTTAATTTTGCCTTAGCATCCAGGAAAATCCCGATGGAAGACATCATTTGTGATGTGGAATATGGCATTAGGAACCTTCCTGACAAGATTAAAGACACGATTAGGCAGGATTGTGCCGTAGCCCTGAGAAGGGCTAAGCTTCCCCATAGCAATATCAGCAAGGCTGAGTTTGAGGCGCTTAAGACCTTGAACAATAATCGTGACGTCGTGGTCTTAAAAGCAAATAAAGGTGGGGCTATCGTCCTCCTGGATAGAAGTGATTATAGAAATAAGATGCTCGATCATCTCTGTAATAGTGGGAGTTATAAGAAGCTTTCGAAAAATCCTCTTAAAAAGGTTTCTAGAGCAGTCGCCCTTGCGATCAAGTCATGCAATTCCACTGCTCCTTTGTCCTAGAAGCTTATTGAGGGAAACCCCATCGCTCCTAGGATCTATGGCCTTCCAAAGGTCCATAAGGAAGGGGTCCCCCTAAGACCCATTGTCAACACCATTGGTGGTCCGACTTACCTCTTGGCCAAGTTCCTCGCTGCAAAGTTGAGGCCCTTGGTTGGTCAGACTGAGTCCTTCGTTAAAGACTCGGCTTCCTTTATTGATGATCTTAAGAGAATTAAGCTTGAGCTTGAGGACATTCTGGTAAGTTTCGACGCGGTCTCTCTTTATACTTGCATTCCCATCAATGAGGCCATGGAGGTGATTAATAAGCTCACCAACCCTGATACGGCTAAGCTGGTTGAGCTTTGCCTTACCTCCACCTTTTTTAGCTTCGAGGGTGAATTCTATGAACAGACTTGCGGTGTTGCCATGGGCTCCCCCTTGTCCCCTGTCGTCGTTAATCTCTTTATGGAGGATTTTGAGTCTAGGGCTTTGGCCTCCTCTCGTCTTTTACCAAAGCTTTGGAAAAGATTCGTTGATAACACTAGTGTGGTCTGGTCGCATGGTCCTGATGAGCTGGATCAGTTCTTCAGTCATCTCAATAACCAGTCCGCCGCCATTAAATTCACGATGGAAAAAGAAGACAAGGGTTGTCTTTCGTTCTTGGATGTTCTCATCTCTAAGAATGTGGATGGTTCCTTTTCTCATCGGGTGTTTAGAAAGAAGACGCATACGGAGCAATATTTGCATGCTTCGTCCCATCATTTCCCCGCTCAGAAGTTAGGGGTTCTAAGCACGCTTGCCACCCATGCTGTCAGAATTTCCGATGAAGAGAGCTTGGAAACGGAGAAGGCTCATCTTCTAGATGTCTTCGTGAGGAATGGTTACAGTAGACACCTGGGTCAAAAAGCCTTCCTCAAGGCCAATAAGGAGCCTTCAACCCGAAGGGATCCTAAAGATCGTGTCATGGGTGTTAACCTGCCTTACATCCAAGGGATCACTGATAGGATTGCGAGGATTCTGAGGAAGCACGATGTGCCCACCACTTTTAGACCTCTCAATACTATCTGTGGCTCCCTCAGATCTGTAAAAGATCCTGTTGACCCTAAAGACATGAAGGGTGTCTATGTCATTCCGTGTTCCTGTGGGACACCATATATTGGTGAGATGGGTCGCTCTATTAATCAAAGGATTAGTGAGCATTCAACTGACCTAAGACATGGTAGGACCAAGTCCTCAACCTTGGCTGAACATGCCGGGAAGACGATGCATCATGTCTGTATTGAAGATGCTCAAGTCATTGCTAGAGTTGCGCAGTTTCACCATCGCAAATTTAGAGAGGCCCTGGAGATTGAAAAAAAGGCCGAATAATCTTAATAGGGATGATGGCTGGAAGATTAGCAATTGTTGGGTCCCAACCCTGTCTTCCTAGCCTCCCCTGTCCCCTTTCTATTAGGTCTTAGGGTTTTTACCTCTCCTTGTGAGTTGTTTTCGGTGGTTGGTCCCCCTTTTTTCTGAGATTTTTTTTCCCTTTGATCCTAGTGTCCCTAGAGTGTTAGTATGGTTTAGTCCTATTATTATGAGTTATTAATAAATTATTAATTAATTTCGGGCCAATAAATGTATTTCCTTTAGGGTTTCTTTTAAACATAAATATTATAATTAGAATATTAATATTCAGGAAATAGTTAAATTAGATTTTCATAATTTCAAGTATATACATATATTTAACTACTACTATACCTGTAGAATTGAAATATTAATTACTATCCTATAACATACTATTAGTTTCTTTACCTAATTTCATGTATTTGTTAAGTAAAAGAAATATTTTTAACCTTTATATGTAATAATATATTAACCTATTTACATGGTTATTTTAATAATATTATTGGATTAATAAATTAGTAAATAAATAGAGATTACTTAATGAATATATATTATTAAATTAATTATAAAATTATATCTTGATTGAAGATATAATTCAATTTCAAATGGACCATTAGATTTAAACGATAGATAAGAATTATTACTAAATAAATATATGATGTACCAATTTAGTATGAGTTAGTTCGTTTTTTTGTATATATATATACACGTATTAATAAACAAGGACATTAACAATTGAATACTTTAATTATGGAATTTACCTAATTTAACTAATTTCTAAGAATAATTGTAATAATATTATTGATAATATTGGAATAATAGTGTTTTTTTTTTTACTTGGCAAAGGCTAACTAAATATATTAAAAATCAAAAACAAAGTATTTACAAGAGGTGAAAACCTCTGAGAGCGAGTGTGCAGCTCTCTGACAAAGCTTTCCTCAACAACCTGAAATGTCTGCGTGTACAGGCTAGAGATTACAAAAAATACCAAGAGAGATGGTTTGTATTTCAGCATGGACCGACATAAACAGACATAGATCGACATAGACAGACAGAGAAACTGGAAATTAACCCAGACCCATTACAGCAACAGTAATTCGAGCCAACATTTTATCATTATTGCTCGCCACCCTACCAAAAACAAAGCCAAAAAGAAAGAAACACTGATCGCCTGAGAACAAGCTTACCCAAAACTCATCGGCCATTAATTGCCATGCTTCTTCCACACCTCAGCTTCTCGTTCCTACGTGCGCTTCTTGCGATCTTCTGCAGCACGAACCGGGTCCCGCTCCCAAGTCACCTCCATGCTAACTGAAATATCTTCAATGCGTTCTATGCCAGGTGGTAATTTGAGGTACAGAGTATAATCAAACGAGTCTTCAGATGCCTCATTCTTTGTCGGGCTTTGAGGAGAGGAAGGCCTGATGTTATGAGTGTCCCTTTGAGCCTCTAGAAGACCCTCAGAAGTAACCATGGGCTCTTTCCCTTTGAGGCTGCTGATTTCTTGTAATGCTTCCGCCTGCTCAGCTGAGTAACCGAAGGTGCTTTCCTCGTCCATCTTACTCTGTAAATCTGGGCTGTAGGAACTGTCCTTAAGCTTGGAAGTGTTGTCCGTTGAGGGGGGAGTCTTCTCCTCCATGTCAGCCTTCAAACTTCCTTCCTCCTCATCCTCCTCCTCAAAAATGACTGTTATCGTAGCCTTAACAACCGGTTTGTTCCTCTTGCGGCGATAATAAAGATTCGCAGTCTGCACGGCATTACAAACATCTGACGCAAAATTCTTCGAATCCCCAGAGGGTGGCGAGGTACAGGCCAAAGGAGAGATTCTCCGCGGGCTTGAATGGCCACTATCTCTAGTGCCACCCTGCAGCCCCGAATTACCACCCCTGCGAGGCCTGCGATACCCTGTGCGCGGAGCCATGAGAAAACCAGGGCGTAGCTTAACTGCCTTGTGCCTTCGGCTACCCAGAAGAACTTCGCGGGACCTATTACTCCGATGTCCCTGCCTCCCAGCTGCCAACGACCAACTCAACTGAACCAAGCAAGAACACCCAGCAAGATTTGGGCAGGGGAAGGACTCGAGGGTAGGAATGCTGCCCTCAGAGCCTCCTTCCTCCACGTTAACCTAAACCACTAATTCTCCAGAACCAGAGCTGAACTGTAGACACAGGATGAAGAATATGTTCGCCATGACAAGATAATTGTTAGCTGAACCTTGGAAAGCCCAACGCATTGAAGCGCCATTAAGGCTCGTTAAGTCCTTTTGGGCAGAAACCAGCCCGGAGCCCATGTCGACCACCTGTCCGCCGCGTGGTAGCATGTCCTCGGCGCGTGGGCATAGACTTGACTTAATTGCAGCCATTAACACCCGCATCCGGGTATTGGAATAATAGTGTATTAAAGAGTTATAGATTATTTAATAAATAGAATTTATTGAATTAATTATTAAATTTTTATTTTCAATTGGACCTTGAGGTTTAAATGATAAATGAAAAAAAATATTATCTAAAGATAGAGTTAAAGATGTACCAGTGATTTTAATTTGAAATTGTTCGGTTGTGGATGTCCTAAAACAAAAGAATAGTTCTAATTGTTATATATTTTACCTAAATTAACTATATCCTAAAATTAAGAAATAATATAACAAAAAATATTTTATTATAATGTAATTTACATCTATTAACTAATTCTTAAAATAATTAAGTTAAATAGACAATAAGCAATATTATGTGGTTTGTTTGACTTGGGACATTAGGTCAAAATTAGCCGTTGGCAATATAGCCGTTGGATTCTCTACACATACTATTTAACAAGCTAAGCTGGATTGGATCTTCAACTTGTCCTAACGATGAACCACACTGGTTGGTTCAAAACGCGTCGACAAAAGAATATTTATGTGATTTCGCCGAAAATTCTCTAAACAATGTTATGGATCACAGAAGTCTAAATTCCTTAATTATAAACCTTATAAATAATATTATAACCTAAGAATATGAACCATTAGATTAATAAAGCCAAGGGATTAATTCTAAAACCCAAGGTATTATACACCAAAGGGAATAATATTGTAAACACGAGGTATACAAACCCTGAGATAATTATTATAAACCCTAAAATAAGCATTGTTGACCATGGTTCATTTTCATATTGAGAAAACCTTTGTCGAAATGTGATGTTGAACCATGGTTGACCATTGTTGAGTATGATTGATTTTCACATCAATACAATCTTTGTCACAATGTGATGTTGGTCCATGTTTGATTTTCATATTGAAAAAAACTTTGTCACAATTTGACATAGGACCATGGTTGACTATGATTGTAAACTCAAGGGATTTATATTAAATCCAAGGATTAATATTTTAAACCCTATGAATAATATTACACCCTATGAAATAGAGAGTTAGGGAGAAACTATGGAGGTTTAGGTTTTTGTTAGACCATGCAACAGTAGACCTGCTCAAACCACAGCGCCCCTACAACAACTCATCAGCAGCACTAGCAATAACATACGTTAAAGTATAGAGTACTCGTCATGGATAACCTCTAGGGGGAGGACACGGTGCCTCCCCCCCAATGATCAGGGAGAACCTCAGATGCACATGGAAAATTACAGGAAGAAGCCACTGGATGAAGCAGAAATGACTCATAATGCACAAAAAGATAACATAGGAAGGGATGAAGTTCCCAAAGCAACCTTGGCAACCTGCAAACATGTTGCAGCAAAAAGGCCAAAGATTGAACTACCAAGTCAAAGAATCAACAC